>RJWM01004783.1:0-98057 GCA_004363535.1 Dasyprocta punctata
TCTCTTAAAATTCTAATCTTGCTTTTTTAGTTGCAGACCTTTGGCCACAGTTTCCCCATTTGACAAATGGAGATGATAATTCCTATAGGATTTAATAACAGAAAAGGAAAAGAAGTTAGATTTTAAATGGTTCTGAACAACAACAAAATCAGCCATGTTGTGGATCCTGTAGGAGACACAGCTGTGTTTCCCAATCACTGGAAGGCTGATTCCCTAGCTCTCTGAACTAAGCAAGGCCAAAGCCAGTTTTGGCTAATGGGTGTCAACAGAAGTCATAAATGTCATTTCCTGGCCAATGCATTGAACGGCCAGCGTGAACTCCCTCTTCCTCTCTCTTCTTCTTCTCATGCACTGGAAAGGCCTCACGCTCCAGATGACACATTGAAAGGATGATGGAGCCAACTCTGCGGTGTAAAAACAAAATCTCTGTGTGTAGGCCACTTATATTTGGGGATTATATATTACTGCAGCCTAACTTAACTTAATCCAGTTCACAGTCATCATTATGGTGGCGTGGATGTTATAGGAGTCTCTTGTAATGACTCCAGGATGTGTCCATAGTAGGCATTAACAAAAAGTTTATTGAAGAGATAAATAAATGAATAATCAAAATTGAGTTCTGGTTCTGCTTACATCTTGCTGCCTGAGTCTGGGCAATTTATTTTCCTCTCTAAAACATTTATCCTTCATCTTTTATCCTTTCATAGAAAAAAGGTTATAGATGTTTTCCTTGCCTGGTATTTATAGTTTTAAAACTCCGGACCTCTTTGGAAGGCAAGAGTATTTGAAATTAAAGAGATGTGAAGGTAGGTCATGTTTGAAAATTCTTTTGAGAGAGCAGTAACAGGAGCAAAACTGCTTAAGATGAATTATTTTTCAGATTCAGTTCCTGCCTTCAGAGCCTGCACAACAAAAGGGAAATAGCAATGCATGGAACATGTATTCTTATCACCTACTCTTCATCCACAGCAGTCATTACAAAGCAATCACCGCACTTCAAGCAGGTATTTCCAATTAATCAATACGAAAATGAATAACACAATTTATTTATTTGCCATTTTGGCTCCAAAAGCAAAACAAACTTCCCAATACCAGAGACTCATGTTAACTGCCTCACTGACCCCAGAAGAAAAACCTCTGCTTCTGCTTCCTACACAGACTCTGAGCCCAGTCCTTCCCACATGTGATCTCATCCAACCCCACTACACGTTAGAGATTATTGTTCCCATTTCCAGATGACGAAGAACTGGAGCTGCTTACCCCCATTCACCCAGCTCATAAGTGATAAGAGTCCATATTTGGACTCTGGATCTCCAGAGGGCATGCTCTCGCCACCTTTCCACACTCCCTAACCCAAACAGGAGTCTAAGAGGTCAGGCAGGGCTCACAGACATTGCTGGGGCCATTCTGATAGCTCTTGAGGGAACTAAGACACAGTCATGCTTTTCCAGCAAAGATTTTTCACTCCTACTGGATTCAGAGGGCCTTCCAGGACTGTCATCCATCTACTGGGAAAGGGAGCACATATTATTTTGATACTGAATTTGTGCCCACGAGCCCAGTGATGGACAAGCCATTTACACATCTCAGAAGTAAAACAGAGTCATTTCCGGCTTGGCTCAAGCCATGGGCACAGCCCCAGAGGCCCTGGCTCTGCTAATTCTCTCATCAGCTTAATAAGAGAACAATTATCAGAGTCAGGGTATAAATTTAGCTCCAGACACTTCTTTGGGAACTCAGAGGATTTGTGACTTATGGCTTCATTTTAAAGAGGAGCAGATTGTTGACACAAACTCTGGGTAGTTCTCGTTTTTCTCGAGGAACTAAGCTGTCTGCGCCGCTAATGGTGAAATCATTGGCTGATGTCCATAAGTGGATAGAAAGCCCAGCAGCTTGGTTGCAGGATGACCTTTCTATAATTAACCAAAGAGTTTGTTTATTTAACTCTCTCAATTACAGACTCATTTAGATAGCATTCAAAATAAAAGAGGTGACCCAGGAACAACAGAAAAAAGCGCAAGGGTACTCTGGTGTCCAAGCTTAACAGGACACTGTTTGCATGCATGAGAGGCAAACCTGTAGACAGCAGCCACTCGGACAACTTTAAATTGAGACAAAAAGTACAAATGTGACCAAAACGGACAAGGCATTTTATAGTGAAGCCAAATGATCAGGGTTTGAGCCTCAGCTTTGCCGTGTGCTGTATGAAACTTGTGCAATTCACCTCACCTCTGGAAACCTCAGTTTCCCCCTTGGAGGATCAACAGCAAGAGCTGGCTGACATTAATTACCTTAACAGCTACCATGTCTCAAATACTCATGTGCCAGGCTCGATTCCAAGCACTTTGCTTACAATAACTCATGTACTTTTCTCAGTTACTCTCTGAAACAAGCGCTATTCTCACCTTCCATTATATACAGGAGTAGACAGAGGGACAGAGAGCCTAGGGCACAAAGCAGAACTCAAGGCAATAGTGTGGGGTGTAGGAGTTAGGTTCTGAAATCAGATGACCTAGTCTCATAGTGTTTGTGCATAATCACTACTCCACCCTGCCTTTGGAGAACCTGTACCACTGGAATCCTCGAGACCTAATTAAGTGAAATCCAATTTTTTTCCCTCTGTGTTACAAGTGTGTCTTTCTGACGAATTGTGCACATTTTTCTATCTGATTTAAATAGGTTTCTGATTTTTCTCCCTCGGTGTCCCCTCCAAATATCAGTCAATACTTGAGAGAAAATAACTGTGTCTGGTTTATGGTGACAAGGTCAGGGCTCCTTCAGAGAATGCCTCCATTCTGGGCCGAGAAATCACGGCATTTATTTTAAGCTGAAACATTCTTATATTTAAAGCTTGTCATCAGGCTAAAGTTTGTTTATTGCATTCCATAATTATGATGAATGTATTTTAAATAGAAAAAGATTTAAAATTTAGGACAGCTGCAAAAAATATGGTGTCAATCACTGAGAATCAGCCCACATCTGGAGTTAGAACTTGGGTGGGAATGGCTTGTTTTGCATTTTTATGACCAGATGCATCCAGATTAGATGTACCTTATAAACTTCACCCAGACAACGGTCAGGGCCAATCAGCCTTAATTGAATGTGACATTTTCTCCACCAATCTGCCCTGAACCCAGGCCAAGAATCCCCCCATGTATCACGCATAGGTCCTGAGTGAGGTCTGTTAGCCGTGCACACAGGATCTGTCAAACACAGGCCAAATTAAATACCGGACTTCACTCCACAATGACTTCTAATTAGAGCAGAATGAGTGTGGAGGGCTTTGAATACCCGCCTTGGCCTTGTCACTTGGGGACACAATCAATAGGAAAGGGGAGCCAGGGTCTGCTGACGCTTCACTGCACTCTGTGGTGTGTCTTGTGCACCAAGGACTTACTGCACGCCAGCAGTTGCACCATTGCACCAGCCATGTCACATACACCTTCCTTCTTGGTCCTTCCAATGGTCCAGGGGAGGCATGTGACTCGCATCTTTCAGACCAAGAAACTGGGTTTCCAAGAGATGAATGGAGAGTCTGGCTCACATTTGCGGGCTAGGAAATCTTCTCATCAGCAAGTTTCATTTGACTAAAGGTGGTTCTCAACCTGACTGGGGACATGCATACACATGGCAGTACTTTTCGGGTTGTTGCAGTGACAGAAAGGGCATTACCAGTAATCATGCCAGATCAGGGCCAGGGACTTAGGAATGTTGAACCTCTTACAATGTGAGGGATAGAGCCATGAAGTAAAGAACTCACCTTTCAAAATGCTAACCCAGCCCCCGCTTGTTTTACCAACTCTTGACCTGGGCTGAAACCACAATGATAGTGTGTACGACTGGGTGTGCAAGTCAATAGGCTTTAACAGTATTTTCTTATTTGAGATTATCAAGATATCACATGTGGATGCACAACTAGTGCCCAAGTGTCAAAGACTGCAAAGGAGAAGGGGAGAGCCCAAGGGAGGAAAGGGAGGAAGGTTTCACCTGTTGCTAGAAAATAACCAGTAAATGTCAGCCCTCACAATTATTATCAAGATCATCACTATTACTCCTGCAAATCAAAGCAGGGCTCACTCACAGTTACGTGTGAATGGTAAAACCTTCATAATCCAAAATCTCTACTTCACAAGCTAGAGCCAAGGCCATCTCACGAAGGAGTGATCGATCATAATAAAAATCATAATCATCTCTGGTGTTCCAGCTTTTATTCCACTAGCTGACATATATCATCCCGAACTCCTACAGTAGTTGTTTTGTAAGAGCAATTACTCTGCTCTTGGTGGAGATGAGGAAACTAAGTCTCTGAGACGTTGAGTAACAATTGAAAGTCACTCAGCAGGTGGCAGAGTCAAATTTTGAGTCTGGTTCCATGAACTGGATTCATGGGAGTCACTAGAGTTACATTTTTGATGTTAAAGAGCAGAGCTCATTTGGGTGACAAAATGCAAGCCAAAAGTGTTGCTTTTTCTTTTTCTCTTTTTTTTTTTTATCACCTCTTGAACTAGTTGACTAGGAATTTAAAATGAACAATTATTTAACTTCTAAACTAGAGAAGGAGTGGAGCATCACAATCTTGGCAAGAGCAAGCAGAGATGGAAATCTTTTTCTCGCCGGCTGCACGCCTGGTTTTAACAAGTACCATCATTTGTACCTAGTTCTGGGAGCAAAGAGATTTCTACAAGTCAGAGGCCTGGGGTGAAGGGACGTTGCTGAGCTGGTTACAACAAATTCTATTAAGTTAAAAAAAAAATTCTATCTGACAGGGGTTTTCATCAGTCTCCTGCCCAATTGGAAACCACTTTCCTCAAGGAGAACACTGGTTTGGGATTTTTCTTCTGTGAAAGAGAAATGAAATTAACAAACACTTCTACATAAAAGCTTTCACACACAGAGGCTGCAAACTCCCATGCCTCCAGGAAATGAAGGAAGTCAGGGTATGTAGAGTCATAGGGAGGGGTAAGGACAGCAGACTGAGGAGCCCATGCTAGGGCCAACTGCAACTTAGCTCCAGCCAATTATTTCATGGTGACATTAGATTGGCACATTTTTTTTTTTTTTTTTTTTACTTTTCAAGAGAATATGGGATTTTGGTGTAAAGTCTCCTGGCAGTAAAAAGTTGATAAATTCAAATTAAAAAAATTTTTTTTCAGTACAAACTAAAAATGCCTATGTTCTAAAGTAGCCTTTGAGCTGTTGGATTATGATACTTTATACCCCACAGTTCCTTGGCCCTCCTAATAGCTACAGGGTGGGCCATGTTGGTCCTCACCTAATAGTGGGAGAAATGTGCTCAGAGAGGGCAACTACTGTATTTATAGCCACACCATAGGCTCTCTTATGGAACACAGAGGCCTGCTATGGATGTCCTCCAAAGTATCTGACATCTGTGACACATCAGCCAAAACCTAACCAGCCAGACTAGTATTTGTTCTTCAAAAATCAGTCTGTGTTAGTTAACTTTCCATCACTGTGACAAAATACCTGGAATAAGAAACTTAAATGCAGAAAAGGTTAATAATGGCTCACAGTTTCAGAGTTTTCCACCCAGGTTTGCTTGGCTTCATCGCTTTGGCCCCATGGTGGCACAGTGTTTCATGGTGGGAACTTGTGGTACAGGAGGTCTGCTTACCTCGTGGTGGGTAAGAAGCAGAAAAAGGAGAGAAATATCCAAGATCACAATAACTCCCTGCAAGGGCAAACCCCCAGTGACCTTACTTCCTTCTATTTAACTCCATCTCCTAAAGACACCACCACAGCTGGATAGTGCTACAGAGACCAAACCTTTAACACATGGATCTTTGAGGGACATAGCACATTCCTTTAATAGTATAGTCCTTCTCACCACTTTTCTGTACAGCTCACATCTCCCTCTGTTGTTCTTTTATAAGGATTTCAGTCTTCAGATTTAGAGCCCACCTGGATAATCCAAGATGGTCTCATCTCCATTAATTACAGCTCTAAAGGCCCACAGGCACATCTCTTTGGGGCAGAACCATCCAACCCACCACATTTTCCTTCTCCATGCATCTGCTTCTTAAATTTGAATTTGTTTTTAAATCCAAGGACCCACATCTGTCCTATGATGGTAGCACCCCAATATCAGTAGCTCTCTAGAATGCCGGATACTCCAGCAGAGGGAACTCCCTGTCCTGAGGACTAGTTCATGTCCCTTCAATACTGTCGGTTGGAATGGATGATGGCATGAAATGATGGTGTCTTCTGTAAGTTTCCCAGGAAAGACCTTCTTCCAGAATCCTAAAGAGAAAGTTACTCACTATGGCATTGGCGCACTGGGCTGACGGTTGCCAGCGAGCAACACAGGTTGTCCAAGCTACATCACTCAACAGAGGGAAATGCTTGAAAAGACTAAGTCACCTGCTCATGTCTGAGAGTGTCAAATGCCACCAACCCAAACAGTAGTTAAACAGCTCCAAAGTTTTATCTGTGAAAATTGCACACACGCAATCTTGGGGTGGTAGGAAAGATTTTCTCTAGTTTCCTTCCTGTCCAAACATCAGAATAGCCATGATTTTTGTTTGTTTGTTTATTTGGGTTTTCTGCTGTTTTTTACTGCTAAGATAATACAGTAATGAGCTCACCCCCCCACCTTGTTTTTTTGCTGTTCTGCACATACTCTTACTAATTGAAGGAGCCAAATAGTAAGAAATGGTACATTACAACCAACAAATCAAAAAGAAAATTTTATTTTTAAAGTAACAGCTTTTTAAATAAGGAGAGTGCACAGGAGGAAACAAGCCTCTAGGGACTGGGCTCTAAAAGGAAGAGAACTGGGACTGGGTGAGATTAGGGGTGAAGACTGTTTGCTGGTACCTTCTGAATTTGGAATCAGGTGAAAGCAGAGGCAGTTAAACTGAAGAATGCACATTCTTACTCTCTGCAAAGTATGCTCATGACATTCTTTTATGTACTCCTAAGCAGATCCCATGGGAGCAGCTTGAACTGGTAGAGAAAGCATTGAGATCAGACCCAAGGCTGACCTTCCAGCAACTCTACCGCCTAAGCTGTGTGACCTTAGGCAAGTGACTGGGCTTCCCTGAGCCTTAGTGTCTTCAACTATGAAATGAGGGCAATACCCGTGCCTGTGCTACACCTTCAAGGATCATTTTATTTCATTTCTTAAACTGGGAAATGCACTGTTCCTTCATGGAAAGGATTTCACTTTCTAAAGGAAATTGCCACATAACCCATGAACTTGACCTTCCATTTGAAACACCTGTGATTTCTCAACAGCACTGTCATGATATGTGCACATGAGGAGACCTCCCATATCCAGACAGGACTTTATTTTGCCCCCAGCCCCAAAGCCTCAGAGTGTTCATCTGCAGGGTTGAGATGTCTGTGCACCCTTTGAACTAGATGGAGATTGGCTGAGAGCATGGGTGTGCTAGTTGTTCAGATGCTTGTGTTAGCAAGAAGAAGCAAGAAACAAAAGCTTGAGCTGGGCAGTTCGAGGCCAGCCTGCACTACATAGTGAGATCCTGTCAAAAACAAAACAAAACAGAAACCCAAACTCAAATTCAAGGATGGCTTTATATGCCCTTTATGTACAATCTTGTACAAGTGGAAGTCCAGAAGCAGGAGGCTGTGGAGCGGGCTAGATCAAGTTCCAGGTTGTCATAGAGGACCAAGTTTTCCATCTCTCCACTCCACTATCCGCAGCGTGGCTTAACTTCTAAGATGCAAACAAGATGGCACCAGAAGTCCCAGGCAAACACAGTAACATCAATCAGGGACTGAGCACCTCCCTTTTAGGCAGGGAAAACTGATACCAAACAGCAGGCATCCCTCACCTTTACCGCCTGCCAGAGGTCAGTTATCTGACCATGTCTGCCTCAGTGATTATCAAGGTACAAAGGGATGGCCTGGGATGGGCAAAAAGTCAACTCCCACCACCAGGCATCCAAATTAAGGTTCTCCTGAGGAGGAGAAAGGGACTGTTTCAGTCAGGTTTTCCCAGGAGCACAGCTTTACCTTCAACTCCCTTATTTGGAAACACCAGCAGGAGAATGAGGAAGAAGAGCAGAGGAGTCAAGACTGCCCACGAAGGGTGCTTTATTCAGCCAGTTGCTGCTGTGGCTGACTGCAGTTTAACTCACTGAGCAGACTGGGAGGCACTGTGGAGCATGCCCAAAAGATGTCTCAGCCAGGGCCAAGGAAGCAAAGGTCATTCTCCAAGGGACCCGTTCATCACTGGGCCAGGGCCTCCTCCTTCTGGTGTCATTCGCTAGGACATGAACCTTACCCTGAGTTCAGGCCTTATGAGTTTTAATAGAAAAAAACCTTTGATTAGGAATGGCAGGTGTCTGCAGGGGGAAGCCAGTGCCAAGATCAGTGGGAAGGCCACCAACAGAATCTGGACTAGGATGGAGCCTGGATGGACAGTCAGCAGTGAGAGCTCTTCTCTGTGAAAGAACAGTGTTGATCTTCTCAACATGGCTAAGAGTGGGCAGCTCTTCTTGACAGCAGCCACAAGATGTCCAGCACATGTTTGTCACTTGGATAAGAGAATTTTTTCTGAATGCTTCATAGTCTTAATTTAATAGTGCCTTTCATCACTTGCAACTTATGAGTCTTCCAGATCTTTCCCATCTGTGCCTTTGGTCATCTCTCCTGGAAACACTCTTGGAATTATTGGGAGTCTAAAGCAACAAGAACAAAAACCACAAAAGCAATAACAATATTAGAAATAACACAGCTATCACTTGTAGCAGAAATTATGTTTCATATGTGTTATCTCATTTAGCCCTTAAAGCAAATCCGTGAGGAGGGTAATATTCTCCCCATTTTATAAAAGTGCAAATGGAGGAACAGAGAAGGGCATGGCTTTACTAAGTCACAAAGTGAGTCCAGAGGAGAATTCCAACTCAGAGAACTAGGGTCTCATAAAAAGTGCTAGATAAAATGTACTATCTGCTTTAAATGTTCTTTTTTTATTTATTTTTTCTTTTGTCTGTTTTGAGACAGGGTCTCACTATGCAGTTCAGGCTGGCCTTGGGCTCACTTTGTAACCCAGGCTGGTCTCAAACTTGCAAACGATTCTCCTGCCTCAGCCTCCCAAGTGCTGGGACTACAGGAGTGCGCCACCATGCCTGGTTTAAATATTCTTTTAACAAATAGAGAATAATGCTCCTGGAGGCATGGAAAAGGTGAGCTGGAACACAGTTCTGGGTTCCTCCTGGGTTGTTTGCCGCTATGTCACCAGGGCAAACACTAGGTTTGGTAAAAGTTGGTTGAATGAAAGAATGTTTCCACAAATTTTATGGGATCCCTTCCTCCATTTTACAGACAAGGAAATGAACACGGATAAGGGTCCAAATACAAGGACACTGCAAAGACGCTAGAACTCAAACCAAGGTCTCTCTGACCTCAAGTTCTTTTCCACCACATTGTGGGGTCTGTGGTCAGGCCCTGGCTGTTGAGAGCAGAACCACAGTAATTGGCTGCCTTTAATGTGGTGGCTAAGAGCCGAGCCCCTGGCTCTGGTCACTGCACTGTCACTGCCCACTACTGATCATAAAGGCCCAGGGGTTGGAGTGTGGGGCACTACACCGCCCAAGCGCAACACAGCAGGAGCCGCATAGCCAGCCACATAGGTAACTTAATTTTCTAGTGTCTTGGTTACTTTTCTCACTATTGAGACAAAATACCCAATACCCACAAGGAAAAAAGACTTAATTCAATTCCCATGTGTAGAGAATTCAGACCATACATGGCTGTCTCCAAGGCAGGGTG
The DNA here is from genome assembly GCA_004363535.1 of Dasyprocta punctata. Lineage (NCBI taxonomy): Eukaryota > Metazoa > Chordata > Mammalia > Rodentia > Dasyproctidae > Dasyprocta > Dasyprocta punctata. The sequence continues at coordinate 9,757 of RJWM01004783.1, forward strand.
GCATGGCAGAGGGGCGTCACAGAGGAGAAACCATCTATGGCAAGCAGGCAAGAGACAGGGAAGCAGCAAGCAGCAGCAGCCACAGCCAGCCTGCTTTCCCTCTCTCTATTTTTATTCTGCCCAGGTTGCAAAGCTTTTGACTGGTGCCACCCACAGCCAGGATGGGGCTTCCATTATCCACACCCTTAATCCACATTCACACATCCCAATCCAGCCACCTTCAAAACTCCCCACCTGTAACCTCATGAGGCTTTGGGGAGAATAATGTTTTCTGGGAACATTATTCTCTATATGACTTGATAAAAGCCGTAACATCTAGTATCCACATAAATGTAAACAAAAATAAATAAAGTTAATTCTATTACTATTTTTTGCTTAACCTAATACATGTTCAATATAATTTCAGTTTATAATCAATATAAGACATCATAATTGAGATGTTTCCCTATCTTCCATCCTTTCTACCTTCCTTTCTTTCTACCTTCCTTCTTTTCTATCTGTCTTGCTTTTTTTCTTTCAATCATATTTATTTGTGTGTACCAAGGATATGGAGTCTAGAACATGCTTTCTATTTACAGCATGTTTCAACTTGGAGTATCTAGATTTCCAGTGTTTACCATATGGCTAGTGGCTACCATATTGGACTGGGGAAAGTTTGGATGACTCAGAGAAAAACCTCACCCATCTCACTTTCTTTTTCTTCACTTCCTAGACACATATTTGCAGCCCCCCATACACACATGCATGAGACAGAAAGAGAGAGAGAGAGAGAGAGAGAGAGAGAGAGAGAGAGAGGGAGAGAAGGACTCAAGGTGATTTTAAGTTCATGTTTTACATTAATGAAAACCAGCACATATTGCAGTGAGGAAACAAGAATCCTTATAAACTAATTAATATGGTTGAAGGGGCCCCTACCCCCCAGCATGTGTGGAATAATTAATCCCCAAGCCAACACTGTTAAGAGGTAGGATTGGGACATGAATGAATGACTAGAAATTGTGAAAGGGCTTGAGGCTTGTCCTCTCTGCCCCTCAACCACAGGATAACACAGCAAGACGGCCCTCAGCAGATGTGGCCCCTCCATCTGGAGTTTCCCAGTATCCAGAACCATGAACCAAATAGCCTTCTATTGTTGGTAAGTTACCCTATCTCTGGTATTCCACTATGGCAGCACAAAACGGATAAGGCACTTATGATGAAATGTAAAATGATACTCATGATGAAATGTACCAGTTTGAGTGCCTATGCCTTTTGCACCAATTTGAATTCTATGTTTCCATCCTTAATTTATAGCCAGGAAAGTATATAAAGATTTTATAAAATATTTATCAAAGGATTTGTATCGGCTTCTTACTATTGCTGTAACACACTGACAGCAACCTAATGGCTTAAAGCATCACAAATTTATTATCGTACAGTGCTGGAGGTTAGGAGTTTCAAATGGTTCTCATAAGCAAAACTCCAGGGGCCAGGAGCTGCATTCTGAAGGCAACTCACTTTTTCCAGCTTTTGGAAGCTTCCTGCATTCTTTGGCACTCAGTCACCTTCCAGCCAGCAATACCATCACTTCAACCTCTGCTCCTGTCTCCACATATGCTTTCCTGACTACCTTGTCACCTTTCCCTTATGAAGATACTGACGATTACACTGGACATAACTATACAATTCAGCATAACCCCCACCTCAATTTAATTTAATCAATATGCACTATCCTCCTCACCATGAAGGGTAACATGGTCACAGGTTGCAGGATTAGGGGATGGACATCTTTAGAGGGCCATTATTCTACTAGCAGTGGATTTTTGTTGTTATCATTGTTGTTGTTTTAAAGAAAAGAACAGAAATAATCCTTCAACCATAGCAATTAGCATCAAGCCTGGGGCTTGATGAAGTTTTCCTAGACATGATGCCAGAAGCATGATCCACAAAACAGAAAAAAAATCAACAAGTTAGGCCTTATAAAAAGCAAAAACTTCTGTTTTGTGAAAGGCCCATTAAAAAGATGAAAAGGCAAGCTACAGAGTAGAGGAGACTATCTGCAAATCACAAATCTAACAATTCATATCCTCTGTGTGTGTGTGTGCCCCCAAAAGTAAGATTACAAATAATACTATAAGAAAATAGGTAAAACACAAAAAGATTTTCACCACAAATGGGAAAGAAGTTCATGGAAAGATGTTCACCATCATTAGCCATCAGGGAATGAAATTAGGACTCTAAGATATCACTACGCACCTGAACAGGTAAAATGAAAAACAGTAATAATATTAGGGCAGTAAGTTTTCTATTACTGTGACAAAATACCTGAAATAATCAAATTTAAAGAAAGAGATGTTTATTTTGTCTTGTGATTTCAGAACTTTTAATAATCTATGGTCACCTGGTTCCTTTGCTTTTGGGCCTGTGGTAGGTTATGGTGGGAGTGCACGGTGAAGGAGACTGCTCACTTCATGGTGGCTGAAAAACAAAGAGACAAAGGGCTGGAGTCCCAATATCCTCTCCAATGACCAAACTACCCTCTCTGTGGTCCCATCTCTTAAAGGGTCCACCACCTCACAACAGTGCTACAGATTGGGGACCCAGCCTTCAACATATAGGTGTTGGCAGGGGCAACTGTCCAAATGACAGCAAATGCTAAATTCTGGTGAGTTCATAGAGAAGCTGGATCTCACATGCATTGCTGGTGGAAGCATAAAACAGTATAAAGCTCTGTAAAAAAGTTTCACAGTCTCTTAAAAAATGAAACATGTAATTACCAAGCAACCTGACAACTGTATTCTAGATGTTTGTTCCAGGTAAATAAAATACATCTTCACAACAACCTCTACAAATTTATTCATAGAAGTTTTATTTATAATAATAAAAAATTAGAGAAAAGGAATACTGCTCTGCAATAAAAAGGATAGAACAATTGATATATTCAACAGCATGGATAAAACTCAAGGTGATTGTGCTGAGTGAAATATATATATCATACTCACAATATACATATGATACCCTATATGTAATGCAGAGAAAAAGTAATTCATGAAATCTAATAATATATCACATAGATAAAATACAACATTCTCAAAATGGCAAAGTACATAGTTAGAGAACAGGTTAGTGGTAATCAGGGATTAGGGAAGAGAAGATGAGAGCCGTCTGGGCATGAATACAAAGGCATAGCATGAGAGAAATCTTAGTGGAGATGAAATAGTTCTGTATTCTGATTGTGGTGTTGGTTACACAAATCTACACATCAGATAAAATAGATCTACGTACACTGTGCCAATCAATATCAATATTCTGATTTTAATATTGACTATAGTGGTATAAGCTGTAACCATTCCAAAAAAAGTGAGCTACACAGAATCTGTCTACACTATCTTTTCATCTTCCTATGAATCTGTAATTTTTTCTAAACTTAAGTGAAAGAAAAGGAGACAGAAATAACCTGAAGATCCAACAATAGGGGACCGGTCAAATGAACTGTGCTATATTCATACAGTAAAAGGATTTGAACCCATTTAGAATAATCAAGGAAAATCCCATAAGTAAACAAACAAACAAGCAAACAAAAAAGACAGAGAGAAAGAGAGAGAGAGAGAGAGAGAGAGAATAGCCAACACCGTATCCTGTAAGATGCCTCTCTTGTGCTAGCTTTGGGTGCACACCTGATACATAAAAGTCTGGTAGGATACAACAAAATGTTAGCAGTGGGAATCTCTGGGTGACATTTGAAACTTTTAGTAATGTCCAATTTTTTTTAAGGATGAACATGTTATTTTAATTATCAGGAAGAAAATGTTGTTTCTAATTTGGCCAAAATCAAAACCGTGTGTCCTAAGAAGGCAGCAAAGAGACAGCAAATTGTGTCACCAGGCTTTCTTCTTGTCCAGTACACAGCTCCATGCCCTTGTGCAAAGGCAAGTCTGGAGACAAACTCTCCTCCCAGGGGGAGGTACAAGGAAATATGTGCTTTGCTCTCTGGCAGGAACTGAATGAAAGGAGACGGAGTGATTCAGACCAAAGACCACAGCAAGCCGAGAGTAAAACATCACCTGGTACATTACAACTCCACCAAAATGTGTGTGCACCAGAGGGTTTGCATTAAAAAAAAAAAAACTGGTTGTTAAATCTGGTTGAGGAAATAAGCTAGGAAGCCCCCCTCCTCAATATTCTTTAGTTTTTGCTCTATCATCATTTGAGAAGCACCTGCCTTTACATTTGCAGCTACAAGCCCTAAGTGTCTTTGTGCTGTACTTCTACCTGTCTGGGATTGGGTCTCAGGTCAGCCACAGCTCTGAACAAATCATCCTAAAGGCTCTGCTGGAGATGAAGGGGCAGGAATTTGTGCAAGGGTTGGAATGGCAAGTAAGCATAAATAATTCAGATAGTCACCATCACAGTAATATTCTTTCTATCTTTAAGCATTTATTGTGCTCCAGGCACTGTAGCAGCTGTTCCCTGGAACTGTTTCTAAAGTTGATGTAATTCCCCATCTTATAGGTAAGGAAATCAAGGTCCAGGAGACAACCAGTCCAAGGTCATGGAGCTGGTCCCAGCTAGAACCGTGGGGACCTCAGTCTTCCTGCCTTCGAAGTTGTAGAAACTTGTGCTTCTCCCCACTGTTTTTCTTGGCTCCCCAGGTGGACAACAAGGAGAGCAGAACAGCCTGTTTGCACCCTGTGGCTTCCCCCAGGGTGGCAGGCAGGGCTCAGAGCAGACACCTGTTAGCGCCACCCAAACGGCCACTCCTGCCCTGGATGTCGAGGCTGTTCTAGCTGGGACGGGATCTCCTGCGCACAGGCTCCCCCTTATGGAAATGAGGGACATTCTGCTGGGCCCTGCAGCTCCACCCTGGGGAGAGAGCCCACATGGCCCTGCCCCACCCAGCACGTGGAACCAGCTGCCTGTCCCTGCCCAGCCCTCTACTAGGTGCCTGGAAAGTGCTCCCGACCCCTCCAACCACGCATCTCCTTTGAGGTCCTTCTTGGAAATGTGCTCTTGGACCCACACCCTGTGAAATGCTGATAAATAAAGGCAACAACAGCTGACAGCCCTGAGGAGAAGGGATGATTTTTATGATGACCTTCTCAGGGAGCCTTTTCCTCTTTGGACACCAGAAGCATAACATATACACATGTATATGTTTTATTTCCTAGGATGAGTGAGAACTTCTTTCCAACCACAGAGTTTGCGGCATTCTGCCCCCTCCCCCCCCCCCACCGCAGTGAGGATCTGTGTCTTTTCTGTAACATGGGCTTGGTAATGGTCGCAGCATAGCTGTGAGCTGTGCCCATAAAAGAAGGCATAGGTGGGGATTTATCAATTCCTTTATGCCCTCTGAGAATGTCGCAATTGTGGTGCCTACAGTGTTACAATCTGGGCACCTTACAATCTTGGTGTTTACTTGCTTTTTCATTGATGAAGCCACTCGAGTGCCCACTATGTGCTAGGCAAGCATTGAGCAATCCAATCAGGGGCCCCTGTATCTTTAACAACTAGCCCACAAGGCCTGGTACCTAGGGGCACACAGGCAATAGCTGACAAAAGCAATAGGTGCTTTTGGAAAGGAAGAAGGGACAGTAGAATGGTTTTGCTGCACCTGCAGCCTATAGTTTAGCTGGACCAGGATGTGAACACCTGGCTCCAACATGATCCCTCTTCTTCTGCAACACTGTTATATTGTAGCATTGTAACATTGTTCTCTGTCCCTCCCTCCCTCTGGCTGAGCTCACCCAGCTGCAGGATGCAGGAGCAGAAGAACATGCTTACTAGAGGTACTGTTGTTGGACCAGACAACCTCCTTCAGGTTAAAGGCAGCCCCGATCCAGTCCATCCTATTCTTTGTTCCCCACTGCTCCCCTCAGCCTCCACCCACACGGTGCCCCATGGGTCCCTTTACCTGTTCTCCTTGACTCCAAATCCTATTCCTGCTCTTATAAACTGGGGCAGGATCGCCTCTGGAAGCCAAACCTGTTTCCTTATTCATAAGAGAACCTGTAAAAGCACTTCTTGTGGCTTGATGGGGAGGATTTAACTAAGGATTCCAAAGTGGTCGGGTGTTGCAGTGCTTATAGCCATCAGTACCCTCCACAGATGGCTATGTTATTAGTATTATTTTCCCAAGGAGCCTTGGGGGGATGCATCCTATGAGATGGCTTCAAGGGGCTAGAAAATGAGACAGCTGAGCTGGGAGGCTTGCCAGGAAAATACTCTTGGGCTTCTGGAAGTAGGAGATCCCAGAGCTATCAGGATGAGCATGAGTTTGCAAGTTGCGTGGCAAGGCTGGGAGTGTGGGGAGGGTACTCCATGGCAAGGGAGCTGCGGGCATGGAGGTTTATATATGGCAGTAGCCTGGGCTTGGCTCTCAACCTCCTTTGGGAATATCTGTGTGTGGGAGGGCAGGTGGGGTTTTGGATAATGAGACTGGTAAGATAAGCAAAGCACCCTGGTCTCAGAAGGCTTTGAATGACAAGCTACTGGAGACTTTGGATTTCCCACATGCATGTTGCTGGGGCAGTACCAAAAGGGGAACTGAAGTTGGAGAGACCAGGATGGTAATAAACGGGGGAGGGGGGCTGCGAGGACTGACAGGTCAAGATCACGGGGTTGTGGAGAAGGGAAAGTATTTGAGGGATGTTCCTGGGATGACCCTAACGGGGCTGCATGATGGATTGACTGTGGGCTGTAAGGCGGAGGGAAAATCTTCCATCTAGCCGGAGGGCCAGACAGACACCCAGGGAACAAGAGTGAAGTAGATGAGAGAAAGGATAATTAAGTGCTAAATTGTGCGGCTTAATTTATTGTTTGGACGGTTGCCTTATACTATAAACCCCATTGCTCTAATGAGCTCATGACATCAGTCAGCAGGGAAAGTATGCCTAGCTCATTGCCCATCACAACTAAGCTGTCTGTGGGCACTACCCAGATGCCTATCTGGACAGACAGATTTTGGCTGCTGGGTTTCTGACTCTGTTTGCAGTTGGGGTACAAACCCCTGGCAAGACCCCTTCCTTAGAAGAATCCAAAAGGCCCAGGATCCCCACGCATGTTAGTCCAGAACATGAAGAATTTGAATTTGACTATGATGTAGAAGTGTAGGTCCTGCCTTGGACTCCAGGAGTGTTAGAGTCACATCCAGTCCCCTTTCTGTTTATATGAGCTTGAGTGCTCCCCCCCAACACACACACAACCTCTTTAAGCAACATCTCCTTATCTGTGCATTCCAGCAAGCATCAGGAGAGTATATTATGAATCTCAGTCATCATGAAAACATTATCCGTATGGAAGAAGATGCTAAAATGGCAGATAGGTTAGAGCACCTGCCTACCTGCCAGGTACTGTATTCTATGTACTATATTTTGCTCCTCCTGGGGATGCAAAAATAAATCCTGTGTGCGGTAAAGAGAGAGGGATTTGTCTGGGGTGGCAGGGTGGGGGGGACTCAGACAGTCTTTTTGGAGAATGTGGCACCCAAAGTGCAGCCCGGATGATAGCCTAAATGGTCACCGGAGAAATAATGCTTGTCTTGTTCTTAACAAAGTCACTCTGAATTTCTTTGTTGAAGGTACTTTCTGGCCAGGGTGCTTGGCCAAAAGAGTTGTGGTCTGGGGCAAAACAAAGATGTATTTACTGAAAAGGGCTATAGTTTTTTTTTTGCGGCACTGGGGATTGAACTCACAACTTCGCGCCTGCCAGGGCAGCCGCTTAAGGCACTGAACCAAACTCCCAGCCCTGGTTTTTTTGAGGCAGGGTCGCACATGTAGCTCAGGCCGGCCTTGAGCTCGCATTGTAGCCCAAGCCGGCCTTGAACTCACAATGCTCCGCCTACCTCAGCCTCCCGAGTGCTGGGATTAAAGGCGTGCACCACCACGCCCCACTAAGGGCTATAGTTTTAATCTTAAATATTCCCCCACGGCCCATGTGTCTAAGGCTTACTGCAGGTCGATGCTAGGAGGTGATGGAAGCTTTAAGTGGTGGACCTGCTGGGAGATTTTGGGTCAGTGAGAGTTTGCTGTTGGACATGGCTATTGGATCTAGTCTCTTCTTTCTCTTTTGTGTTCTTGAAACAAAAACAGGAACAGCATTCCCCTCTCATGCACTTTTGCCATGATGCTCTACCTTGCCATAGGTCCAAATGCAACAGGGTCAACTAGCCATGGACTGAAATTTCCACAACTATGAGCCAAAATAAACCTTTTTCTCTTTTTAAAATGATTATCCCACACATTTTGTTATAGCAACAAAACTGACTAACTCAGACTCTTTGATGTAAAATTGAAGTTGATTGTCCACAGAAAGAAAGTCAAATCTGATAGAATCTATGAAGAGGTCAAAGCTCCCACTAAGTCATTGCCCTGGGCCACTGGTCGTTCTTCTGCTTCTAACTATCCTACAGAGACCATTTGTTGATTCTTTTGAGTAAAACATACACTACCACCATCCCTGTAACAAGGAATTCCTGTTGTAGGATAGGCAACCAATACATGTTTGTTGAATACTTAAATGAAGGAAGCAGAAGTGGTAATCAAAGTCATTCACATAGAAACAGGGTATGTTTTCACCTATCAGATCACCAAAGGTTAAAAGGTAATGATATTGATCCTGGTGAGAAGAAATAGCTCTCTGGGCACCTTAAGAAACACTACAGTTACAGATGTACCCAGGACAACTTGGCCATCAGTAGGTTTAAGAATGCCCATACTCTTTAACACAGCTCTTTAGTACTACTTAGGAGGGTTGTACCAGTGGAGAAAGAGGTCTCACCAGACAACATTGGCGTCATTTCCAGCACAGCTCTTGAAATTCTTAGGGGAGAAGGGTGTAGGTTGAAGAAATGAAGACAAGAGTCAGAATGCAGAAAACTGAGGTCAGGTGGAGCCCTCTTTCCTGATGAGAGAAAAGGAACTCCCCAACTACTGCAGTGCATTTATTTACACAACCAACAAGAGATTGATAACAGGAGACACCCTCTCATAATGGGAGAAAGGACCTGCCTAACAACTTGTTTGTCTGGCTCGCCTCGAGTGTTCTGTGGTCCCGGGCTGGCCTCACTTTAGCCCCACATGTGTGACTGATCTCCAGTTCAGTTGCTCCCCACACATTGGAACTAATCTAAATACTAAGCAGTGGAGGATTGATTAAAGGAACTATGTCTTTGGAAACTTAAGAGAGCATTTAAATTCATGATGGAGATATCACTAGAAAGGATTAGAGGGACAGTGCTTGTCCATAGGACAGCACATCAGGATGGAACCAAAGGAGAAGGCCCACCATAGTCTAGAAGAACAACCTGGATGGACACTGATTTGAGAAGTAGAGAGATATAAGGGGTGTCTGTCTGTGTGTGTGTGTGTGTGTGTGTGTGTGTGTGTGTGTGTTGGGCGAAGTCAGTGATGAGGGTCATGGAAGGAAAGCAACAGAGTAGACTAAGTTCTTGCCCTGTCTATAAGCCTCCCCCTTCCAGGTACTAGCCCAGAGGTTATCTCATTCAACTGGCTCTGCATCTCAGCAGGGTCAACTGTTGACCAGATGAGAAAGCAGTTCAGAGGGGGCGTGATGAGTTCATCCGGCTGGGGCAGATAGAAGAAGTCCTGGGCATTGGAGTCAGACCTATCAGAATGCTGGTTGCCCATTCCCTGTGTGGGCTAACCATGGGCAATCATTCGTCTATGTCTTGGTTTCCCAACTTGTGAAATGGTCACTAGCTTTCTGGAAGTGTTATGTGAAAACTAATGATTCAGTAAACCAGTCACTGAGCCCCATGTGTGGTATAGTGTAAAAACAATAACTGTCATTTTTTTCTTTCAATAATAATTGATCTGTCTGGGACCAGAACCCACAGAGAACTAGGGGTGGGAGTGGTGGGCACAATTCACAAAACACAAGGTTATTTTCCTTTGAGATGAAAACCAGATAGGCCCACATAATAAAAACAAAGGGAAACCATCTTCGCCTTTTTCTAACTAGTGAGACCAACCTGATATTCACCACCCAGGTTTGCCACCTGCTTCCAACATTGGTCAGGTCAGCAGACCTCAGTTTTTTGGAACGGTCCCAAGAATGTACCCAGCTCAGCAATGAAAGGGCAAAGACATGAAGATGAGCCCTAAAGTGTGTCAGGCAGGATGTTCCAAGTTTGGAGAGAAAGGTTCTACTGACTGCTACCCCCACGCCCTGCCCCCAGTCAACAAGTGGTAAAACCAGGATTCCAAGCTGAATCTGTCTGGGGCCTGCCTGCCATCGCCATTGTCTGGTTTCCTTTCACTTTGCAATTATCCCTCCCACTGCACTGACTCTGATTTTAAAAACATTTGCTTTCAAACACAATATTACTGATGAACCTGCAATGGGAAAGGGGTGCGTGTGTGTGTATGCATTGTGTGTGTAATGTGTAGTATTCTTCCCACTTCAGTACATGTGCCTGTGTGCATGAAAGCAAAACAAAACAAAACAGACAAAAATATGCCCCTGGGTTGTCTCACATCGGGAGAGTGGCTGCCTTTTCCCCCCACCCCAGGGTGGCTGTGGCATTGTGAACAAGCTGCAGACCCCCCAAGCAACCAGAACATTCTGTACCTTGTGGCAATTAGTCCCCACTTGGCTTAAGGACTCCAACATCAAAGGAGGTCTCCGCCTGCTGCCCAGGGGAGGCCAGGGGAATGCCTCGGAGTGGAGCCCTTTCCCCCTCATTAGTGGGCTCCAGTCACCAGCAAAGCAGACTCTGGACAACAGACCTGGCCCCATCAAAGGCTCCCTTCCCTGGGAAGGCCTCTGTAATCCAGGGCCTGAGTATGCCCTGCCCCCTCCCCTGGACCAGCTCAAAAGCAGCCGTCTGGGGACACCTGACTACTCTCCAGGGCAAAGCCAAGTGAATGCATTAGCAAGACAAAACACCATTTTCCTGTCTCAAAACTCCTAGGGCCCTGCTTTGAGCTGCCTGCAGTCAAGGCCTTGAAGGGCTCACAATCCTTGCCCACTTAGCCATGGAGCCTGAAGTCAGGCCCCTCTCTACAGTCTCCCCAGCCTTTGAAAGCCAGGAACACAAACAGGGGCTAACTTAAGCCACTCAGCAATGCCTCTTCAGTCCTAATCTGCTCTTGGTAAGGTAGGTGGCCAGTCTGGAGCCAGCCCTCCTGAAAGCCAGGGGTGAGGAGAGGGGAGAAAGCAGACCAGTCTAAGGCTGCGAATTCCTCTGCAAGCAGAAGGCCCTGCTCTTCTGTCCCTGAGTAAATTAAAGGCAAGAAAGAGTTGTAAACCAGCTCCCTTCTGGACCCAGGATTCTCCGGCAGGAAGGCCACATTTGGTCATTCACTCACTGTCTGCCCACCCATTCACTCATTCACCTATCCATCCACACAGCTATCAGTTTTTCTGTCTGTCCATCCATTCACCCATCTACCCCATCTCATACATTCCTCCACACACCTCACAGCATGCCAGGTCCTGTTCTAAGTTCTGGTGTTCCAGAAAGGAATTAGACACAGATCCTGCCCTCAAGGCACTCCTAGTCTGTGGGAAGAGCAGATAATAGCTCCTGGCTGCAGGAAAAGGAAGTCTAAGAGGCAGCAGAGAGCTCAGAGGAAGGAGTCTGAGGTCACGGCTAGGTCACCCAAGGGTACGAAACCTCCCCGGAAGATGAGGAAAAGTTTGACAGAGCAGGAAGGGAAAAGATGGCATTCCCACAAGCTGGTACAAAATCATGGAGGACTGAGTTAGCCTAGAGTGTTTGTGAAACTTCCAATTTCCAGCTCTAGTTCCTGACGTTCATGTGTGGAGGCGAGGTGGGGGGAGTATGGCAGGAGCTGAGGCTGTGGCTCCAGAATGTGGACCCTTCGTGCCATGGACTCCATTCTCTGATGAGCTCTCAGATCTACCTGCATACATGCGCATGTGCACACACATGTGCACACATCCCTACACACAGGAAAACCCAGTAGGTACACACCCAAATACACAGAACAAATACATTTACGTACATATATGCTCATGTAAATGCAACTATGTTCACATATATGCAAGCGCAGAAGAATAAGTCTGCTCGCATACACCAAAACACACCTACTGACATTCAAACGTGCTCAAATATACACACAAGCATGCTAACAATACAAACTCATATACACTATGTGTTCTAGAATACATGTGCAAACTCTGACATACACACAAAGAGAACCACATGTGGCACCCATGATCAGTCATGCACATATGCACGCACTACACACGTTTCACTAGGGAAAGACCAGGAATAAGATGCCTGCCTCTCATTATTCCTTGGTCATAAAAATGTGCTCCAGGTAATGAAACTTGGCAGAGTAGGGCCTATCAGCTGGGTTTTGGGCTGGAGCTGAATGTCCCTGGGATCCACTGGGCTCTGCCAAGGTGGTGGGGTTTCCTGTCCTAATGTCAACCTCCCAGCCAGTCCTGCTCCCACTATGAGACCTGTCTTCTTCTGCAGCCACTGTCCTGGCTGGGTGGTGGGACAAGCCTGAATATGTCCGGCATCCGCCCACAGGGAAGGGTGGCCAGAACCAGGCTTATGATGTTGTCTTCTGGACAACTGCCCAGCCAGCACTGGGCAAGGCACCAACATTCTACAAGACCAAGTGAGCTTCCTCCTACTCTTCCAGTTCCATCCTGCAGCCTTCCCCAAAACTATACCCTCTGTAATAGCCACCCTGGATCTTCTCTGGTCCATGCATCATTCCAGAAGTGATGGGTCACCAATATGAGAGCACAAGTAGGACGCTTCGGTGACTCAGAAGTCCTCCTGAAGCAGTGAGAGGTGAGATGTGACATTAACTGAGCTTATTACAAAGTCACTTTTGAGGTCTACTCTATTAAGCCACAGATAGCCTTTCTTTTTTTCCAAACCTGGCCATGTATCCTGCCATCTACTGGCCCATCCCTCTATGTATTTGTATCCCATTTGTCTATCTTTCTTTCCAGCCATCAATCACAGATACCATTCTTAATCTACCAATTTACTAAAATTTTCAACCATCCTTCTATCCATCTATTGATCCATTTACCCATTGCTCACCTATTTATCCATTCATTATATATCTGTCCATTCACCCACCTAATCCAACAACCACCCATCCATCCATTGTTCATTTAACTACCATCCATCTCTTTTACCTGTAGTCTAATCATTTGTCCTTCCATCTGTCCATCTGTTTATACACCATGTGTCTGTCTATTCATCCATCAGCTCCACACTCATGTGCTTAAATATTCATAGACTTGTAATAAAGAAGATCTGAATCTGGGTTTGGGGTGTAACTCAATAGTAGACTACTTGTCTAGCATGACCAAGCCGTGGGTTCCATCCCTAATACAACAAAGGGGAAAAGGACCTGGCTTTAAATCCTTGTATAGCCATTTACCATTAGTAGCAGACACCACCAGTATTCTCAAGCCCTACCCCAATTCCTACCATCTCAAAGCAGGCAGGTCTAAATTATAGCTGCCAGATTGTAATCTTTTTTGCCTGAGTGCTTTCTCTCATTTCTAAGCCTTAGTTATACAAAAGTGTGGAAGGCTGGAAGTGATGGGGGATTAACACCCTTGGGAGCAGCTTCTAGAATCTGACTAGCCAGAGCTGGTGTATAAATACAATAACTGTCCCTTATACATGCAAGACTTCAATGGATGCCTAAAATTTCAGACAGTACCAAACCCTATATATACTGTGTCTTATGTATACCTGTGAGATATTTTAATTTATAACAGACTAATAATAATAACTAATAAAAAATCATAACAATAAATTTGAATAGTTGTTTTTTAAAACATGTGAATTCTGGCAGGCGCGAGGTTGTGAGTTCAATCCCCGGTGCTGAAAAAAATAAATAAATAAAATAAAACTTGCGAATTGCTTATTTCTAGAATTTGTAATTTAATATTTTTGGACTGTGGTTAACGTGGGTAAATGAGAACACAGAAAGTAAACTATGCATGGAGGTGCTACTGTACCCCAGCTGCCTCATTCTTTGATGAGACGACTCTGAGGTAGGCATTCTTTACTGACTCCCAGAGTTCCTCAGCAAGATTAAGTTCTATTTTTCCATGCTTATTAGCTGCTTTTCCTTCCCCATCTCACTTTCCCACTCTACTATTTTGCCTCCTAAATAAATTACTTACACTCGAATCCGTATTCCAGGGCTGTCTTCTGGGGAACCAAAACTCAGATACTTTCTGTGTAATTTAGATTATTTAATTTGGTATGATCGATATTCTTTGATAAACACTGAACAAATATTAGTTATTGTTTCTGTTCCATATTACTACTAACAATAATAGTAATAAATATGGATGTACTCTTGTCCACATGAGTCATTGGTCTTTGCCCTCCAACTGCCAGTCAATGTCACCATCATGCAGCTTTGGAAGCAGAAACCAAGGCAACTTCCTTGGTACCGCCATTCCCTTCTCTTCACTCCAAATCTGAGTTATCACCATGTCCTCTGGAGTCTTATCCCTTACAGTTCCCAATTCTGTTCACATCACTCCTTCTCCATGCTTTCTGCTCTGGTCCTCACTAGAACCATTTCCACTTTTCACTCCTGGTAAGTAGCAAAAGGGTCCACCTACTTCTTGTCCCTCACTCCTATAATCTATATTTCACCACGGAGCCAGAGTGATTTTCCAGAACTGTATGTCTGATCACAACCCTTAACGCTCTCCAAAATCTTCTATTGCAAGGTTCTTAATCTGTTCATGGGGCCCTGCCTGGCTGCTCTTGCCCGCCCCTCTGGTCACACTCTGCCTTTCCTGCCTCCACTCTGGCTGCAGCCTCCAACCCACTCACCATGAGCCCTTAAAACACACAGCCTTCCTTTCATTACTTCCATTCTCCCACCAGGTCTCAGCTCCAGTGTCACTCCTCCAGAGACACCCTCCTCGGTCAAACCCCTTTTAGTACGGGCTCAAACTTACCCAGGTATTTGTTCACTTGTTTACTCAGTGGGTATTTACTGAGAGTGTCCCCCCAGCCAACTAACACAGCAGTGAACAAATCAGGCAAGGTCCCTGCCCTCATGGAGTCACCCTCTAGTGTCCGTGTCTGTGTGTGATATGGGGCAGATCAGAAGGAGGGCAGAAGACTGCTAGAAGAAAGTGATGTTTGAGCAGAGATCTAAATAGTGGAGATGAGGTGATCACACAGGCTGGTGGAAGAGTCGAAGTTCCCAGTGGTAATTGTAGTGATGTGCTGTGCTAAAAAAAAAAAAAACACACACTAGATATAATAGTGGTGATAGTGATAGAGGTGGGGTGGTAGTGAAAGTTTTGGGGACAGTTGGGAGGATGGCTTTGGTGGGCAGAATGTTCCCCTGCCCGAGATATTCATATCCTAATCCTTGGAATTGTGAAAGTGTTATTTACATGGCAAAGGAAAATTAAGGTTGCTACTTAGTTTACCTTGAGATGTGGAGATTATCTTAGTTTAGCCAATGTAATCATAAGGGTCCTTACAGTGAAAGAGGAAGGAGAGAGGTTTGGGGTGATGCAGGTTAAGGAAGGCAGACTACTCATTGCTGGACTGCAGATGGAAGAAGAGGGCCGCAAGCCAAGGAACATAGGCAGCCTCTAGAAGCTGGGTGAGGAAAAGCAATGGATTAACCCAGTAGGATCCCATTTTTGGATTTCTTCACTGCAGAACTGAAAGATAATATATTTGCACTATGTTATGCCGCCAACTTTGTGATAATTTCTTACAGCAACAGTAGGAAACTAGTACAACGTGGTGTATTAATGATGATGGTGGTGACAGTGGAGGAGGTGGTGGAGGTTATAATGGAAGTAGATGTGAAGGTGATGGGGTTGGGGTGGGGATGATCGGGGTGGGGAGGGGAGCTGGTCAGATGGTTTTAGAGATGGCAGTGAGGACAGTATGGTGATGATGGTAGTGAGGATGGCAGTGAAGGAGATTGAGGTCATGATGATGGTGGTGGAAATGATGGTGATGGGGAGTATGGAGGATATGGTGGTGGTAATGATTCCTAGTAATGATAGAGGTAGTGAAGCAATGATCATAGAGGTGAGGTGGTAATACAGGTGGTGCTGGTGGACATATAGATCAACATGGTGGTGGTGCTGACACACTCTGTAGGAGTTTAGTCTGTTCCTGGGCTCTTCCATAGATCGCTGGGGATCTTCTCTTTGTGATCATCCCCTGATCCCACCTTTGGAAGCAGATTATCCTGAGCAGGACCTTAAAAGGGAGGATGGTGAGGGAAGGGCGGCAGTCTGAAAAATAGTTCCCAGGTGACAGAGGGTTTTGGGAGTCAGGAAAGGAGCCAAGGCCAGGCTAACAGGACAAGGCCTTTATGATGCATCTGTTTCCCTCTCTAAGTCCCCTTTTACGGATGGCCAGAGCTGCTTCTCAGAAGATCCGTGTGCGAAGAAAACAGACAAAGGTTGCTTCATAAACTTCTCATGGGCCAGGCACCAGAGTCTAGAGGGCCTGGGGGGCTCTAAGCTGGAGTTTAGTAGGCTCTTCCAGCAGCCTGAGGCCTGTAGTGGGCAAAAAATCATGCCCCAGGGTCATCCAACACAACTGAGATTATAACCAGGCCTCCAGGATTCCTATGGCTTTTGCCATCATCCTACAAACTCGTTGATCCCTGAGTCACCCAGAGACAGAGAGGAAAAGCATCAAAGATCCAACCAGCCAGGTACTAAAAGGGAAGAAGAAGGAGATCAGGACTCTACGGTCTTGCAGCTCAAGGGCTGCCATCTCCCACAGGCACCCTCAGCTGCCCAGCCATGTTCATCGGCCCTGCTTATTTCCCAGCCTCATCCTTCTGCTCAGCGATCCCGGAGTGGGAAGCACTGCTGTCCTTGGGATACAGACTCTGGGTCTCCAGGGCGGACTCTTGGCAGACACGTGCAGGCGACCCCACCCTGCCCTAGAGGGGTATCAGCCACTGTCACATGTGGGGCAGAGTGGCGCCAGCCTGAGTCTGAGCACCACAGGAAGACCTGCAGGCACCTTCAGGCACAGCTCCTCACCCCTCCCTTCCCTGAGCAGCCTCATTAGCACCCTCCCTGGGGCTTGGGCTGGGGCTGTGGCCAGGTGAGGGTGGAGGACAGAGAGAAGAGCTGAGACAGTGGAAGGAGTCCCAGTTGTGTGACTTGGACCCATCATTCCTGTGTCCTTGTGGTTTGCTAACCTATAACACTGGGACAATGGAACACACAAAACAGAGTCATTGGGGAAGCCCAAATGCAGCGCCTCGCGAACACTAGGCACACAGTAAGTGCTCAAGAAGTGATGGCTGTAGCTGTTTATCTCTCAGTCTGACAAAGGAACCCCTAACTCCCTCACAATGCAGTGCTGTGGGAAAACCTGCAGCAACCTCAGACTTCTGCCCTGGGTGTTTTCACCACTAGCTTGAAAGCCCCTGAGTGGATCAGTATCAGGCCCTACCACCTCTCTGGGGTCAGCAGAGTGAGCCTGTTTGTAAAGCAGTGCTCTGGCCCAGGAAAACGCTATCTGCAGCAGCTGCAGTGACTCTTCCTGGCCACTGCTTATGGTAACCCACCGGGCAATCCTCAACTTCCTTATCTGCACAATGGATCGCCACCCATATCTACCTCACAGGGCTGCTGTGGGGGTGCCAGGAAGGAAGGTGTGATGTTGAGAGACCAGGCACCCTTGAGTCTGCCTTTGTCCCACCTTCCAGGGGACCAGCTCTGGGGGAGACACCGACGGCCTACAACAGAGAGGTGGGCCCGGCCATGAAGCCACAGAAGGAGGAGTGAGGGGATGGGTGGAGAGAGCAGGCAGAACAATGCCAGGCCTGGCTTGTGGTCTGGGTCCTGAAAGAGGTGAGTTGATGCTTTCTTGTCATCAGACTTTCCAGTCACCTGCCTGGGAACCTGAGGAAAAGATTAGGGAGCCAAACACACATTATTTCTTTTGTTTGAGGTGCCAAGTTTGACAGGATGAATTGGCCATCTGTTCTCCCAGCTTCGATCTGGCAAGCCGGAAACCTCTGCTTTCGGAGTTGCCACTTTCTCTGTTGCTAACAAATGCGGCTCAGGGCTGGGGAGAGGATGGGGCCGCCTGAGTTCTGTGAGGCCTAGCTGGCTGGTGCTCCATCAGCTGGTCCCCTGCTCCAGCCCACTGGGCTCTGGACCTCAGATGCAAAATACTGATGGTGAGCTGGAGAAAGGGCCCGGACTGAGGACGACTCCCTGACCTTCTCTGAGCTTTGGTTTCCCCAGCTATAAAATGAGTGTGGGTGGGGAGCAGCACATCTGGCTCTGCCATGTAGAAGCCATAGTATGTGAGGTCTGGGGTGGATGGTTTCACCTACACAGGCAGGCTGGCCCTTCCTGGGTTAGGTGTCAGAGTTCCTATATCCCCTTTGCCAGGTTCTGGTGACCTGGTACCAAGGACCCTCACCTCCCCTTGATCTGGGCTCTGGGTAGCAATTTTCAGCCAGAACACTGGCTTTCCGCAGCAGGAATGGAGTTCAAATTTCTAAAAAGTGACTTCCTTAATTTAGGAGATCAGAGCGGGAGGATCTGTGGCAATTTTGTTTGGGAGCGAATATTCCCAGGGGTGAGCAGCATCATTTTCATCTGATTCTCAAGGGAGTTTGGGTGGGTTGGAACCTAGGAGGCAAGACTCCCTTATTCTAGGATGGCAGCCCCAGACTGGGGACAGAAAAGACAATTTAACCCTGCACAGTCCCGATGCAGGCCATCCCTAAAGTGGGAGCAAGCTTCGCAGATGCTCTGGAAAGACACTGGGCGACCAGTGTCCAGGAGAGGACAGACTCAGACAGGGGACAGACTGAGGCAGGTGCTCAGCCCCCTGGGGAGAGGTAGCCCTGGGAACCAGGTCAGGAAGTGAGGGTGGCGATGCTTGCCTCAAAACACAGGCACTTCCTTCCTGCCCTCTGTCAAGGAAACCAGAGTGGGATAGGAACTAAAGTTGCAAAACCAGATTTTATCCAGGACAATAGGAGAAGAGATCTCCGCACAGAACTGGGCTTGGTTCTGAATATGCATGGGCAAGTGGGAATTTATAGTTCAGGAAGGGTAGGCCTTCAGCAAATGAAAAATGACCAACATTAGAGGTACACACACCTGAAGACATGCCAGGTGACCAGATATCACCTGGGGTGGGGGTGGAGGGTGAAGAGCTCTATCAGATAAGGTGGTGACCAGCTATCAAGGCAGGTGGCTTCCTGCAGATACTGGGTATTCCAAGGAACTACACAGATAGGCTTAGGAGAAGGTTCAGGAGCCTGATTAAAGTTGACCAAGCAAAGAATCTTTGTCATTCCTCCTCCCTGGTATCTGCAGACATGAGCTATAGTCAGAACAATGTAGGGAGGGTGACTTGCTTTTTAGCCTGATTTATGTGGCTCTGATGGCCTCAGCAGCCCAAGGGTTGTCTGTGTGGCCTCCAATTTCCATGTAAGGGACCTGGTCTGACACCCTTGCTCCACTCCCCACAGGGCAAGGGATCTAGGCCAGCTGAACTACCTGTCTGCACCATGGCCTCTGTAGGCTCATTTTATTGAGCCTTCTTGATCCCATTTCACAGACCAGGCCACTAAGGCTCAGAGAGGTCAAATAACACAGCCAAGGATACTTCACCAGCAAGAGTCGGAGCCATGATGTGAGTCAGGACTGTCAGATTCGTGTGCTTTCCACCCAGAGCTGGAGCACAGGGCTGCCTTCCCCCAGCCCTCAGGCCACTGACCAGCACTTCTGGGCAGAGCTCCACATCTTCTTGCCTCACCTCATTCTCCCATGGGCCTACAAGTTGCTGGCAGGTAACAAAATCCCCAAATGATTCCCAGCTGGCTGACTGCTCCCCCCACCCCCGCAAGTGCGTCTGCCTCTCTCCTTCCAAACTGATTGTAGCTCGCAGGGGAGGGGGGAGGGATGGCGTGAACTGCACAGAGAGGACCTCAAAGAAAATTCAAAACACACGTGTGCTGCCTTGGCTCCGGTAACCCTAAGCCCTGAGCCTTCAGCCCGTGTGGCCCAGCGTCTCCCTTTCCTCCTCCCTGGCCCCACCTGTGTCTCTGAGGGGGGTGCTTTCCACACACAGCCCCTGCCACAGGAAGCCAGTTAGGTCTCCAGTACCTGAGGAACTCGAGGCTGGGAGAGACCCCCATGTTCAGAGCCCCTCTGACTCCGAAATGGACCGACACTGAGGCTCACAGAGGGAAGAGAGTTTGTCCTGACAAAGGGTACAAGATCCCAGACCTCCCGACCAGCAGGACAGGGTCCCGGCCTGAGCTGATTAGAGACCAACCTTCCCCCAGATTTCCTGCTGCCTGTCTGAGCTGTCTGTCTGTCTCCTTTCCATCCACCCAAAGAGGCCGGGGGAAACTGTCTTCTCTCTGTGGTGCACCTGCTGCTTCTGCTTTAACCCTTTCCAGGCTAGCCAGGGCTCAGTGACCCTCAGCAACCACAGGCTGGAACTGACAAAGGGGAGGGTTTGGCAAGAGCCGGCTCTGAGGACTGGAGCCCGGGCTGGGAACCAAAGGTGAGTCCAAGCGACAGGCTCTGCCTCCTGCTGTTTATGTGGAACATCCTTCTAGCAATCAGCTTGTGGCCTCCAAACATGTGGCTTCAATCTCTCCTTTGAAATATGGCGGCTGGCAGAGCTGCCACTGCCAACACCGAAGGATGGCTCTTTGTGCAGCCCAGCTGAGTGCGAGCTGTAAACAAATAACTCTGCGGCTGTTCTTCCTGCCAATGACTCTGCTCACGTGGTCTGCAGATGCATTCCTTTTTGGGAGGGTATCGTCTGGGTTCATCGACTGAAAGGTTGAAGAGCCTGGGCTTTATAGGCCAGAAGAACTGAGTTAAAATTCTGCTCAGTCAATTCAGAGCTGGTGGGCACAGCCTGGGCAAGTGACTTTGCCCCTCTGAGGCTTAGTTCCTGCATCTGTGAAATGGGTACATACGACTATACAAGAAAGCATGATGCGAATGGGCAGAATTTTCCCCAGGCTGGCACAGGGTGTGCCAGTGTGTGCTAGCTCCTTCTAGTCCCCCACCGTCTCTATCCACCTCTCCTGAGGCTCACGGTCTGCTTCTTGTTAGCTTGTCCCCTGCCTGCAGCTGCATTCTGCCTTCATGTGGTATTTTTGGACAGATCCAAAGAAAAGCATCTTCCAAGGTTGGCCAGGTGTTTCTGGACAGGACCCTTTCCCTCTGTGGGCTTTGTGTCTCCAAACTGTAAACAGCGATGGGGTTGGGATGGGGAATCCCTGGATGAGATGCCCCGCAGACAACACTGAAATCTAATTCTCAGCCCCTCTAGGAAGAAAACAAATCCCAGGGCATGGGGCTCCGGCTAGGATGGAGGTGGGCTGTAGTGCTGGCTGGGTGTCCTGTGAACTGGGCAGCAGCAGGGCTGCACTTCCCCGGTCAGGTACAGAGGGAGAATCGCTGCGCCACAAATGTCCCAAAGCACAGGCCCCGTGGCGCATGCTTCTTTGGGCAGGAAGAGAGCAGTGGGAAGCATCGTGTCACTTCTGCTTTGGAAACCCCAGGGATGCGGTTAAAATGCAACATCCAGGGCCCCAGACTCTGTCGGTTTCTTCAGAGATGGGCCCTGGAATCCATAGTTTAACCAGAACCTTGGTCATTCTGGGGTGCATCCAGGTTGTGGATCCATGATGGGTAGGGAGCAGGAATCGATTATTGGTCAGGGGTTCAGTTTTGAGGATTTGCTGGGTCTGGGTTTACATCTACTCCTAGCTGGCTTTGGAAACTTCAGCAACACATTTCCCTTTGTCCAGCCTCCATTTTCCCATCTGTGCCATGGAAAACAATTGTTCCTAGTTCATTAGATTATAGTAAGGATTAAATATCATCTGTATTGGTTTCCTCTTGCTGCTATAACAAATTACCATAGGCTGGAGGCTTAAGATAAAAGAATCTATTCTCTCATGCTGCCGGAGGTCAGAAATCTTAAATAGAGAGTTCCTGGAAAGACAGCTTCCTCACAGCTTCCAGCCCACGGAGGTTGCTGGTAGTCCTTGACCTGTAGAAGCAGCATCTCGATTTCTGCCTGTCTTTGCCTGGTTTTCTTCCCTGTGCATGTGTCTGTGTCCACATTTTCCTTTTCTTATAAGGACACCTGTCACTGCATCAGAGTCCACCTAGATCTTGTGTGACCTCAGCTCCATTATGTCTGCAAAGGCCATTTCCAAATAAGGTCACATTCACAGGTAATAGGAATTAGGAGTTGGGGATGGGTGGTGGTGGTAAGAACTCAACCAAGTTCATCATTTATAAGGAACCAGACCATGGAAAGAGTTCAGTAACTGGGGATGGTGGGTGACAGATTGATACAGAGTAAGAGCAAGAGTGGAAGGATGATGTGAATCCCTGCAAAGATGTGTGTCCTGTCTGTGCCTCAATCTTCCCTTTTGTAGCATGGTGATAACAGAATGTCGTCTTCCATGGAGATTGTGAGGATAACCTGAGGTCATATCTATAAAGAGATACTCAGGAAACAGTGATGCCCTAAAGAACTCCTGGCAACTGTGGCTCACAGTGGCTTCCTCTTGTGATGCCAGCAGAGAGGAGAGAGGCTGATGTTGATGATCAGGGAAGGTCCAGAGCACAGGCTGGTGTTTTCCAAAAGCCCCAGCACCACAAGGAAGAGGACTGGACAGATGTTGAACTTGGTGTCCACAGGCATGTCTCCCCCCACCTCCCACCACACACACCTCAAGTTTGAGCTCAGGACCAGCACTGTCTGCTGGCATCTAAGGAACAGGCAAGACTGCTGGGCAGCCAGGATGGGTCTGGCAGCATGTTTTGCAATAGAGCGATCGGAAGTAACAATGGGGTGGGTGGTAGTGAGTAGAGCAGATGGGCCAGCAGGCATCTGCAGGTTGAAACTGCAACACATTTGTCCAGGGCGGGAGGAGAGGAGAGAGTCTGGGAGGAGTACCTCCAGATGGGAAGCAAGAAAGTGGGACCCCTAGGGAACCCCTAGAAGCCACAGGGCAGCAGCTGGGTGGGAGATCTTAGCTGTGCAATTTCATGGAATCCTCCCAAACTCCAGCAGCTGATTAGCTCATCATCCCCATTTTACAGAGGAGGATACTGGGGCGGAAAACTGAAGTCATAATTCTCCAAACCTGTGAACGCCACCTTCATCAAAAAAGAGAGGACAGGTGTGATTAAATTAAAGATCTTGAGATGGGTTGATCATCACAGCTCAGCTGGGTTAGCCTGATATCATCTTAAGGATCATTATAAAAGGGGGGAGAGAATTCACAGTCACAGGGGAAGGTGATAAGATGACAGAAACAGAGATTGGAGTTTTGAAAACGGAGGACAGGTCATAAGCCAAAGACCACTGGCACTGCTAGGAGCTGTAAAATAATTACAGAAACATTGTCTAGAGCCCTGCTGACACCATGATTGCAGCTTTGTGAGACTTATTTCAGATTTCCCACCTCTGGGTCTATAATACAAAACATTTGCCCTAGTTTAATCCACTAAAGTCATGGTGATTTGTTACAGCAGCAAGAAGAAACTAATGCCATCACCCTCTTTCCATCTCTCTTCCACTGTCTCTACTTCCTGTATTTCCTCCTCTTCTCTCCCATGTCCACTTTTTTCTCCCCTCCCCCCCTTCTATCAACTTGTCCAACTTCTTCTTCTCTGCCTCCCATTCCTTTCCCTTCTCAAAGTCATCACAAAAAACAAGTTTTTAGACTATATAAACTGAGTTCAAATCCCAGCTCCATTCCTGGGTGACCATGTGATCAAACAAGTCACTTCTCTAAATCTCTAATGTTCTCATCTATTGAATAATCCCAACTTCCTGGGTACTTTGGGGAATGAGAAGGAAAAAAGAAGTAGCAAATGAATTGGCTCTTGGTGGCCCCTTCCTAGAAGTATGCTTCTCTGCACGTCCCCTGACGACCTGTTATCCAAAACTCTGCCTGGGCTCAGCAACAGGGCACCTGCATGGTGGGGGGGACCCACCCAACCCAGACACTCAAACAGTCAAACACAGACTCCCAGTGTGGCACAGAATGGCACTGGTAGATAGACATGACTGGCTTCACTATTCCCTGCCCTGTTATCCGGCTTTTCCTCCTGGGATCCCAAGTTGGGCCAGGCAGAGAGTGAGGGACACACTCCCAGGAGCACTTGCTAAAGATATACTCACACCAGGGAAAACCACAGTTGGTCTTGGAGCTGTCCGGCTCTCAGACACCAGGTGGGCAGGCCCCCAGCAGCAATTTGCTCTAAGAGAAGAGGAAGCATAATTACCTGTTCTTCTCCATGTCCAAGAGAGACCTCCCTCACCAGCTCGTCCTGGGAAATCAAGCCCTGTCTTCCTGCAGTTCCTATTCCCCAGCAGCCTTCTGGTAAATTAGCCAGCACAAGGCGCATCTCCTGTGGTTTCATCAAAAGTTTGCCCATCTCTTGGACCAACTTCAGGGAAGAATATGCCTCTAGATGCTCATCTTGGATAGTGTTCTGGAGAAAGGGGTAATAATCTTTCTTTAGTTCTTCCATTATGTGTCAGTATTATACAGAAGAAAGCACCACGGAGCCCATATTTCAGATGCAAAAGCTAAGGCTTGGAAAGGAGAAATGAAGGCCACAAGATGAGAAAGCAAGGCTCAGAGGCAGGGGCAATGGAAGCAGCTATCGTGCTTCTCAGGGTCGTTACATTTTGCTGTCCTGCTACAAGTCCGGGCTTTTCAGAAAACACTTCTCTGGAGCCAGTGGCTGAGGGGACTGGTGGGAAACGGCTTAAAAGTGCCATTTACTTTATTCTTCACTGGAACTGTCACCTGTCCCAGCTAATAAATAAGAAAGAAAGAGTGCCAGGAAGAGTTCAGCTTCTCTTTAAAAAGGAAAAACCTTGTCTTTGTGCACAATGAAGCATTACATAAACATGCTTGTTTTCCCTTTTGCTCTAACTGCCAGGAAGCAGTTACAGTCACCATGGCTTTTCAGACTTTGTCACTTTCACTTCCTGCCACAGTGACCTACTGTTTGCCTGCCCCTTTTTCTGGTGCTGAATGCCCGCTCATGGTTTTTCTATCATTTGTGTGTGCTATACTACCACAATTACTTTCTAGAAGAAGATAAAGTTTAAGACAAACAGAGTTGACTATTGTACTATTGTTATTGGGTTTTCCAAAGTTTCAATGTATGGGGTATAGATCGATCAGAACAGGACTCATTCTGATGACCAAATCTTTAGGCAAAAAAATTAAGACTGTCCAAGCATCTAGAAGTGGCACCTGTTAACAAATACTTTTTGTACTGAAAACCAACTACATTCAATTCTCAATTTGTGGAAGCTTGACTTCCAGTTGTTCAACTTTATGATGGTATGAAAACAACAAGCTTCACTAGATGCCATACTCTAATTTTGGTCCTTTCCCAGGCTTGCAAGATGACCCTCTCATGATACTGGGCAGCGGCATCCAGCTACAGCTCTCAGAGTCATGCAATCACCAGGGGAAAGAATAGTGCTCTCTGTGTGCTGTGCTGCCAGTGTCATGTCAATAAAACACATCACTTACCCAACACTCTATTATAACATAGACCAAGCTGATGAATTGCCCAGCTGTAGATTAATGTAAGTGTTCTGGGCTCACATAAGGTAGGCTAGCTTCCTAAAACTATGAAGTTTGGTGGATCAGGTGCAGTAAATGGACTTTCAACTTAATGATACTTTCAATTTTTAAAAATATGTTCAACTTAGGATGAGTTTGTCAGGATATCACTTCATCATAAATGAAAGGAGCATTTACATATGTCAAGCTTTGTTCTAGGAGCTAAACATAAGGGTAAACAAGGCAGACAATGTTCATTCCCTCACAGAACGACACACAATAAATCAGTAGTGACACAACAGTATTATTTTAGATGAGGACAAGTGCAAAAAGTAACGGGACAGAGAGAGAATTTGGAATGGGCGTATTTCAGGCAGGCTGGAGACTCCCTTGAAGAAAGGGCATTGGAGGTGAGGCTGGGGTAAGAATGAGTAGCTGTGAAAGACCGTGGGCAGCAAGTGCAAAGACCTAAGGTCAAGACGAATGAGATGTGTTAGAAGAAACTTGCTTTGGGAATGTAGGAAATGAGTGTGGGGAAGGGACACAGTCCTGAGCCAGAGTGTAGAGAAGTTTCTCTAAATGCAATAGTAGGACTTCAGAAGACTATCTGTCGATAATGGGCTACACACAAATGAATTCGACTTCCACTAAGCGACTGGTTCATATTTGAGAAGCTACTGTAATTGTCTTTCCAGAATAATACCATAGTCCTTCTTTGAATACTTCAGTTTCCACATTTGCTTTACAAGTCTGCCATATTTTCCTGGGTGCACTTTTAGTGTTTCTTTCAAGTAGGTTGTTCTAGGAACTTATCAGAATATTTTTTTCAGCTACCAAACCATCAGTACTGCTAGCCAGAGCTGTATGAACCTGTTAATAAAACTAATATTAATAACCAGGATATTTGTTATTGGTTATTTTCTCAAAAAACCTCACTTTTATGCTTACATTCTTTTATTATTTACTTTCTCAAACTACACTTTAGAGACGACTTCACAACAGAATGAAGGCCATTGGTAATTCCTGAATAAATGACAACTGTTATCATTTATTGCACCTTACTAAATCCTGGCCAGAGTGGTAGACAGTTTGCAAATATGATTTTATGTAATTCTCACCACAACTCTTTCTCCATCTTATAGATGTGGAAACTGAAACTTAAACAATTGCATTGGTTAATGTCAAATGGTTGCATGTAGTCAATAATTACATTAATCTAGTTAAAAATATTTCCAAAGCCCTCTCAAGTACTAGACACTGCTAAAATCTAGAAGCTGAGCGTGATGATGCATGCCTGTAATCCCAGCACTTGGTAGGCTGAGGCAGAAGGATTGTTGTGAGTTCAAGATCAGCCTGGGCTACAAAGTGAGTTCAAGGCCAGTCTGAACTGCATAGCAAGACCCTGTCTCAAATAAGGAAAAAAAAAAAAAGCAAAAACAAAAACAAAAAAAACCCTCTAGAGACCCAGCAGCAAATAAAAAAGATAGGGTCCAAATAAAAGCAGCTGTAAATACAAAGAATAGATTCAAGTAGTCTATGTGACTAACAGAGATAGGTTTACCCTTTTTAATATGTAGTTTTTCATCTATTTCTTCTTAGACATTAACCTTTTCCAGCAACCAAAAACAGGATGGATTTATAAGATACTTGACAAAGGATCTATATTCTTAATATACAAAAGGTTCCCAAATGTCAAGTACAAAAACCAGATAGATCAAATGCTAGGAAACAAAACAAGTCTCAAAAATTCAAGGGGATTTAAATCATGTAAAGAATGTCCTGTAAGAAAAACAGCAAATAAGACAAGTTATTTACTATTATAAATTACTGTAAAGTTGAGTTAAAACCTGTCAGTTACACCAATAAATGTGAATGGGCTTAACAGAACTTCAAAAAAGACTTACGTTTGACTTACAAGATAAACCTAATTAACTATATGCTGCATAAAAGAGACTCACCTAAAATATATGTATTTGGAGAGACTAATAGATAGATGGATGGAGAGATAGAAGCTGAACAGATAATAGATAAAGAGAGAGACACAGAGATCTGTACAGACGCATTAGTAGGTTTGTCCACCAAAGGTCCCGGAAATAATGAGCATACCTAGTGTTTCGAAACATCATTCTCCAGTAAAAGAAATCAAGTTCCTTTGGCATGATAGTTAATCTTGATTGACTTTATTGGCTTGAGAGACACCTAGGAGATTAGTAAGGAACACTTTTGGGTGTGTCTAGGTGGGCCATGGGGGTGTTACCTTGGGGACTATCTCTGGTCCCTAGTTTCTTCCTTTTGGGCTTTTTCCTCCTTTCTTTCTTTTTGAGACAGTTGCCTTGCTATGTAGTTCAAGCTGGCCTTGAACTCACTATGTAGCCCAGGCTGGCCTAGAACTCACAGTGATCCTCTTGCCTCAGCCTCTTGAATGCTGGGATTATAGGCATGCACTACCACACCTGGCTTTACCTGCTTTCCAAAGCTTCCCAGGTGCCAGGAGTTGATCAACATTTCTCTGCCATGCCCTTCCAACATGGTCACCGTGCCCTTCCACCAGCTGGTCATGGGCTGAAACCTTTGAAACTGGAAGCCAAAATAAACCTTTTCTCTTTCAATTGTGTATGTCAGGTATTTTGTCTCAGCAACAGAAAAACTGACTAACACATTTGGATAAGTGGATGGCTCCTGGACTGAGATTGGGAAAATATAGGATGATCCTGGAACAACTGTTGATGGTAGAAAACTAAAAATATGAAGTCTTATTAGAACAGGATCCACACTCTTAATGTCCAAAGCTGAAGCACTTTGAAAAACAAAATAATGAAGATACCAGATTATAATCTATGGAATAAAATAATTGTGAGTCGGTTTTGATATAAATGAATACATGAGTAAGAAGTATGTCAGAAGGAACAGCTCTTCAGAGTAGACAGTAAAAGGGAATTAGAAAAGTAGTGTTACACAAACCCATGACAGTCATTGTTGCAGACAAAATCCTCTGACGAATTCTTAAATTATTGGTGGAAGCGTGAGGAGAAACATAATTTTTAGCCTCAGATATTATTCCCACGATACTTATTAACTATGTAGAGTGTTAATTTCTTATTATTTTGTTTTGAAAGTCTGTATTATCATTTTAATTCTTTTTCATCATTGTTTTGTTTTTAAAATAAAAAAAACACATAGTAACTTGATGATAGAAAAACCAGATGTGAACCATTTTGACCAAGTGATTGAGATGTACCCCATCAGTAATAAGGCATGTCAGTGTCAAGAACTCCATAAAATGACCCACTGAGGAAAACTCAACTTCATTCTGTATGTTCTTGCCCAAAAGAAAAACCTCAGTTCAATCATGAGAAAATGTCAAATAAACCTAGTTTGAAAGACATTCAACAAAATAACCAACAAATAATCTTTGAAAGTGTAAAAGTCTTGAAACATAAGAGAAAATGGAAGGAATTGTTAGATTCCAGGAAACTGAAAAAAATTGTCACAATGTGAATACCTAGATAGGGATCTTGGAATATAAAAAATGAAATTAATAGGAAATCTGGTAAAAGGACAACATGACTCGTAGTTAAAAGGTTTATACCAATGTTATTTTCTTGGTCCTGACAGTTGTATAATAATTACATAAAATGTTATTTAGGGGAAATAAACTTCATCTGTACAAATTTTGCAACTTTTATGTAAGCCTAAAATCATTTCATAATTAAAAAAATAAAAAGTGGATTTAAAAAAATATGTAACATGACCACAAAGGAATTAAAGTAAAAATCCATAGCATAAAGGTATCTGGAAAATTACTCAGTATTTTGAAATTAATATTATTTCTAAATAATCCATAGGTCAAAGAAATAGTCACGAGAGAGAGAGAGAAAGTAAAAAATATCTTGAACTGATTGGAAAGAAAAACATGGCATGTCAAATTTAGTGAAATATAGATAAAGCAACAACTACTGGAAAATTTATAGCATTACGATGTTATTATTAGACAAGAATTAGAGTTCCAAATTGATTACTGGGTTTCTCTCTTAAGAAAATAGGAAAAGAAGAGCAAATTAAGCACACAGATTAGAGTAAGAATAAACCAATAAAGGCTATATTAAAATAAATTAGATAGAAAAGAGAAAAACAATTGAGAAAATAAATAAAACCAAACATAGTTACTTTTTCAAATTAACAAAATGTATAAACTTTTAGCCAGATTGAGGAACAAAAAAGGGGAAGACACAATAGCTAATATTAGAACTAGCAGAGGGGACATCTCTAAAAATGATAACGGTTTTAAAAGTACAATAATAGAATGTTACAGAAAATACATTTAACTAATTCAGTGAAAAGTACACATTTTTTGAAAGACATCAAAAAGCAAGGTCACTCAAGAAGACACAGATAACCCAAATAGCCCTATATATACTAAAGAAAATCGAAACTGCTGTTAAAAATTCAGCCACAAATAACGCTCATGACTTCAACAGTGAATCTGACCAAATATTTAAGCAAAAGTAAAAGCAAACTTATATAAATTCTCCCGTAAAATGAAAGAGGAGAAAGTATTTTCCAACTTATTCTGTGAAGCCAGTTTAAAAACAAACAAACAAACAAAAAAAAAAAACTCTTCATATCAAAACCAGAGATTATAAGAAAACTACAGACCAATTTCTCATGTATATAGACACAAAAATTCTTAACAATCATAACAAATTGAATTTAAAAAGGTAATGTAACATGACCAAATAAAAGTTATCCCAGTAATAAAAATTGTTTAATGTTCGAAAACCAATATATATTATCGTATTAGTAGACTAAAAAGAAAATATGATCCTTTCAATAAAAGCAAAAAGTTCATTAATAAATTTTAACATTTAACATCTTGGTGGTGGGGGAGAACATTTCAACTAACTAGGAGTAGAAGAAGAGTTTCTCAAACTGATAAAAGTCATTATGAGAAACATGGTTAAGTTTCTACTTGTCGAATGATGAGAAAACTAAATGCTTTCTCCATAAAATTGAGACATAGATGAAGAAGGAAAGGATGTCTGTTCTCACTGCTTCAACATTGTTTTGGAGATTTCAACCTGAAAAGGAAACAAAATGTATACCAAAAAAAAAAAAAGATAAGGCAAAATATTCTTGATTTGCAGATAGCATGCTCACCTATGCAGAAATGACAATGTTGCAATTTCACTACTTAACAAGGATGACTTGGCATGTTGGTAGGGAAAGAAAGGGCCATTCTATAAGCAAAGCAGAAAAACCTAGTTATCCATATGGAAGAATTAAAATTACACCCCTATCTCACCCCATACACAGAAATTAACTCCAGGTAGATTAAGGAGTTAAATGTGCATAAATATTTTTATGCAAAGCTTTTTAAAAATGTACATAAATATTTTTAAACAGAATGAAGAAAGCATTAATTTAAAAAAAAGATTAATGGATTTGACTTCCTTTAAATTAAAACAGACCACAAACAAGAAGTGTTTAAAACACACACACACACACACAAAAAAAAAAAAAAAAACTGAGAAAGTGTTAGTATATAAAATATACAGAGAACTTTCACAAATTAATAAGAAAAAGAAAACAGATTTTTAGAAAAATGGGCAAAAAATAGGAAAAGTTATTTCATCAAAAGAAATACATGTGGCTAATAAAAATATGAGATGTTCAATTTCACTAGTAACAGGAATCAAGAATACTTGATTTTGCAAAAATTAAGAAATTAGACAGCACCAAATTTTGTAGACAGTTGTGAACCAACTCTCTTGAACAGCAGCTCCCTTGTATATTGCTGTCCTGAGTAAAAATTGGTATAACTTCAAAATCAATTTGACTTTATCTTATAAACTGAACTTTGTGTAACCTAAAGCATAATTTCCATCCTAACTGCAGACTCAACAGAAACTCATTAGAAGTAACATACATGCCTATCCCCAGGAGAATGATTAAATAAATTGTGAAATATACACAGATGATTATTTTACAACAGTTAAATTGAATAACAGCTCCATGTAGCAACATGGATGAATTTTAGAAACATACACTGAAAGAAAAAAATCAACTTTGGGATTTCTGGAACACAGTTTTTGTGACAAGAAAAATTCAAACAACATATTGTTAAACCATGCATATGTGTCTGGAAAACTATAAATATCTACATTCCCAAAGCAAGAAAATGACACATACAAGATTCAGAATAGAAGTTCTTCCAGTGAGACATAGGAAGACAAGATAAGAGGAAAGCACATAAAGAGAGTTCAGGTGAGCCCTTCCTCCACTTGGAAGACCTTGGCAGGCTGGCGAGACTGTGGGTGAACAGAGCAGAAATTAACATGATTGAGACTAAAAAAAATCAATACAAAGAATTAATGAATCGAACAGTTGGTTCTTTGAAAGACTAAACAAAATTGATAAACTCCTAGCCAATCTTATCAAGAAAAGGAAAGAAAAAACTCAAATTCATGCAAAGAAAAATGAAAAGTGTGAAACTACTACAGATCCTGTGGAAATTCTGAAGATCATCAATACCTATTTTGAAAATCTTTACTTGATTGGCTAGAAAACACAGAAGAAATGGACAGATTCCTAGAAATGTATGAATTACCAAAGCTGAATCAAGAAGATACAAAAATTTTGAATGACTCAATATCAGTTAATGTAATTGAAAATGCAATTAAAAACTTACCAACGAAGAAAAGCCCAGGTCCTGATGGATTCATGGCTGAATTCTATAAGAAATTTAGAGAAGATTTAACACAAATACTCCTCAAGCTCTTTAATGAAATTGAAAGAGAAGCAATTCTCCCTAATTCATTCCTGGAGGCAAGCATTACTCTGATACCAAAACCAAAAAAAGACCCAACCAAAAAAGAGAACCGCAGGTCAATCTCCTTAATGAATAGATACAAAAACCCTCAATAAAATGCTAGCAAACAGAATGCAGCAAGTCATCAAGAAGATTAAACATCATGACCATGTGGGATTCATCCCAGGAATGCAGGATAGTTCAATATATGAAAATCAATAAATGTAATACACTGTAGTAACAGAGTCAAAGACAAAAATCCCATGATCATCTCAATAGATGCAAAAAAAGTTTTTGATGAAGTCCAAAACTCATTCATGATAAAAACCCTACAGAAAATCAGAATAGATATTCTCTACCTCAATCTGATAAAAGCCATTTATGACAAACCAACAACCAACTTCACACTAAATGGACAAAAACTAAAAGCTTTCACTCTAAAATCAGGAACAAGACAAGTATGTCTACTATCACTATTCCTATTCAATACAGTTCTGGAAACATTAGCCAGAGCAACTAGACAAGAGAGAGAAATAAAAGGAGTAAGGATAGAAAAGGAAGAAGTTAAATTATCATTATTTACAGATGACATGATACTCTACATAGAAGGCCCTAAAAACACTACTAAAAGACTACTAGCATTAATAAGCAAATTCATCAGCATAACTGGATACAAAGTCAACACTCAAAAATCATAGAATTTCTGTACACAAACAACAAACTCATTGAGACAGAAATTAGGGAAACAATACCTTGCACAGTAACATCCAAAAAATAAATACTTATGAATCAATCTAACAAAGAATGTAAAAGATCTATACATTGAAAATTACAGCACTCTGAAAAAGGAGATCAAAGAGGATACCAGAAAATGGAAAGATATTCCTTGCTCGTGGATAGGAAGAACCAACATCGTGAAAATGGCCATGCTCCCAAAACTGTTAAACAGATTTAATGTAATCCTGATCAAAATACTTAGAGCATACCTCACAGGTATAGAGAAAACATTCCTAAAATTCATCTGGAACCAGAAGAGACCTAGATTAGCAAAGGCAGTCCTGGGCAACAAAGGCAAGGCACGAGGCATCACAATACCTAACTTGAAATACTACAGAGCTACTGTGATAAAATCAGCACAGTACTGGCAAAAACAAAAACAAAAACAAAAACAAAAACAAAACCTGAGGAACAGTGGAAAGAGTAGAAGATGCGAAGATTAGAACTACAAAGACACTCAGCCACCTTATCTTTGACAAAGGGGCCAAACACCTTCACTGGAAGAAAAATAGCCCTTTTAGTAAATGTTGCTGGAAAAATTGGATTTTCACAAGCTGAAGACTAAGACTAGACCCATGTCTATCACCATGCACTAAACTAAAGTCAAAATGGATCAAAGATCTAAATATCAAAACATAAACACTAAATCTACCCGAGAAAAAAAGTAGGTAGAAATGTTGAAGACATAGAGGTAGGCAGAGAGTTCATGAACAAAACCCAAACTGCACGGGAAGTACTTCAAAGAATCAACAACTGGGATCTCATCTTATTAAAAAACTTTTCTGAGGTAGGAGGATCGTTGTGAGTTCAAGGCCACCTTGGGCTACAACACGAGCACAAGGCCGGCCTGAGCTACATAGTGCGACCCTGCCTCAAAAAACCAAGGCTGGGAGTTTGGCTCAGTGGCTTAAGCACCTGCCCTGGCAGGCATGAGGTTGTGAGTTCAATCCCTGGTGCCACAAAAAAAAAAAGTCACACTGAAAAAACTTTTGCACATCAAAAGGAATCACCAACAGAGTGAAAAGACAATCCACAGAATGGGAAAAATTGTAGCCAACTGTCCTTCAGACCAAGGACTTCTAGGTAGAACATATAAAGAATTGAGAAAAAAATCAGGCCCCCAAATTCAAAGATTCAATCCAAAAATGGGCATCTGAGATGCATATACACTTCTCAGATGAAGAAATACAAATGGCAAATAAATGTATGAAACAATGTTCAACATCACTGATAGAGAAATGCAAATTAAAGCAACACTGAGATTTCATCTCACGTCAGAAAGAATGGCTATCATCAAGAAATCAACCAATAACAAATGCTGGTGGAGTTGTGGGGAAAAAAAGACCCTTCTCCTCTGCTGATGGAAGCATAGACTGATTCAACCACTGTGGAAATCAGTGTGGAAATTCCTCAAAAAACTAGCATGGGGGGGTCTCATTTGATCCAGCTATCCTCCTTCTGGGTATTTACGAGGAAGAATTGAAAACATCATACCACAGCAATACATGTGCACCCATGTTTATAGCAGCACAATTTGTAACAGCTCAATCTTGAAAACAACCCAAATGCCTAACAACTACAGAATGGATATAAAAGATGTGGGATTTTTATACAATGAAGTACTACTCAGCAATAAAGAAGGATAAATTCAAGGCTTTAATAGGTAAATGGATGCAACTTGAGACTATACTCATAAGTGAAATAAATCAGACTTGTGTAAACATTGTATTGTCTCCCTAGTGTAAAAAACCGAGAGTAAATAGGATCAAAATGTACAACAGATATTGTGAAAGTGAAAGGGGAAGAAACTGCTCAAAAGGAAAGAACAACTGGGATGAGGGAAAGGAGAAAAGAAAGAAGGGAAAAGATTATATATATATATATATATATATATACATATGCATACATATATACATATATATACATATACAAGATAGATAATTATACTAATCATCTGTTCATCAAAAAAAGTTTGTGCTTTCATTGCCTGGTTGTTTTTTCATGCCTAAATCTTGTACTCTGAGCAACTACTTAAAAGATAATGATATGCAATATATTAACCAATGTTAATACCCTATTATGTTGTTTTGAAATTCTGTACCATCATTTTTGTTCTTTTTTCATTTTAAAATAAAAAATAGAAAAAGAAGAGAAAAGCACATAGAAAAACGTAAGTTGGTGAGGATGATCTAGGTCTTGGGTGGGGTGTTGGGCTCATGATGTACAAATAATTAAAATAATAAAGACCCACACATCAACCAAAAATGATAGTACATTTTTGTGTTAGCTTTCCATCATTGTAATAAATACCTGAGATAATCAACATACAAGGAGGAAGTTTATTTTGACTCAGAGTTTCAAAGTGTTCAGTTCATGGTCTATTGTCTCCATCATTTTGCAAGCTGTGATGAGGTAAAGTACATGAGGATGGAGTATGTGGTAAGGGAAGCTGCTCATTTCATATCAGGGAAGACTCAGTATCCCCTTCAAGGGCAAGCACCCCACAGTGATCTAACTTTCTTTCTTTCGTCTCTTGTACTAAAAGATCCAACAGCTCCCAATGAATAGCACCATGGATGGAAACTAAGCCTTCAACACATAGGCCTTTAGGGAAATTCATGATCCAAACTATAACAATTGTGAACTATTGTGAATTGTGAACAAAATTATGATGCATCTAATTATATATTCCAAAATAGAATAATGTTTAACATGATTTCTGGCATATTAGAAGGACTCAGTAAAGGCCAGCTGTAATGATTGTTTCTAGCTCTTAGCCTAGCTGACTACTAACTGTTCAGCTCAGATTTTACCTTCTCCAGGAGGCCTTCTTGAGTCCTCCAGGCTAGGTCAAGCTTTCCCTAACCCTGGAGTTTCCCCCTTTCCCAGCAGCCTAGGCCAAATTGGATTATGACCTCTCTCAGGATGCATAGAAATGGGCTGTTCATTAACCTTCCTCCCCCATGAGCCCATGTGATCCACACAGCAGCTGCCACAGTCATCTCTTAATTTCTAATTCTTGCTTTCTGTTACACAGTTTGTTGGGGAGCCAGGTGCATGAGTAAGAAGCAGATAAGATGGTGCTGGGCCCTATGAAAGGGAAAGGGTGCAAGGACTACAGCAACATGTTAGAGTTTGGCTGCAGGTAAGGTATTTTAATCTGTATTGTTTTGCTAATAACACAGTACCACAGACTTTTGGCTCATGGCGCTGATCCAAGATCAATGGTCCACATCCAGTGATGACCACCTTGCCCAGAAAGTCCTAAGGAAGTGCAGTGCATCACACGTGGGAGGCAGGATGTGTGTGTGTGTGTGTGTGTGTGTGTGTGTGTGTGTGTCTATATCTCCTGGTCTCTGTCTTTCTTCTTATAAAACCAGCAGGATTCAACCATGGAGGCTCCACCCTGATAACCCTGCCTAATCCTAATCACCCCCACCTATAAACACCATGGTCAGATTAAATTTTCCATTTCCTAAATACTTTACAGTGGGAATTAAACTCCAACATGACTTTTGGAGGAAAGGAACCATTCAAATCTAGCACAGGGGCAGATTGAATACATCCCAGGGGCATTGTTCAACCCAGCATACAGGAAATAATGTGATACGTTGCTTAGAGGGAATTGAAAAGCAATAGCAAAATTGATGACAATTTTTTTATTAATCACTACGTAGTGGTAATTCTAAAAAATATCAATGATAAAATATTGCTCCCTACCTTCTCCATTTTTTGTTGGGCTTCATTTCAAAGAACTTAATGCAACCATTATTGTTGGGTTTTAAATATGGGTAAGTTTCAAATTACCACATTTTTATTATTCCTCTTTCATTATTAATTTTATTCCATATGGAAGTTAGTTTGGCGACACCCTCTCCTGCAGTTACACATGCTCATTTTGAGGCTGAGTTCCTAAAGTTGTGAAATCATTCAAGTTCACTTTAGGCATATCTCACCAGTCACACACAATCCACACGGCACTACAAATTCTTATAGACAAGTGTCAGCATTTCATTGGCAAAAAAGTTGTTGCAAAGATGAAACATAGAAAATGAGTTGCTCCAACTCTGTCACTCCAAATGACCACTTTGAACTTTGAGGCAAGCATAGTTTGCTAAAGTGCAAATTTTAGTTTGTGCATCATATAGTTTACCTAATTTGAATATTATCTTTAAAGTCAAAATTTATTATTTTAATTGTCAAGGTTTAAAACTGAAGAATAAAAGAAGAGCGATTATTACTGATTATCATTTACTTATTATTGAAAATAATTTTGAAATATAGAAGATGGGAATGTTAAAAAATCTGCACCAGGTGCCACTGGCTGGGGGACCCCATGGGCCAGAGGCCAGGACTTCAGCCCTTTCCCCCATGCGTCCTTCAAAACTGTGCCCCAACTGGTAGGATAAACACACCCCACCTGGCCCTGCTGTGCCGTACTGGACTGGCCCCTGCACAAAGTCAGGGGAACAGGTAATAGGAGCCACAATAGAGGCGGCACATAGGCCCAAGAGAATGGAGTGAAGGGTCCTCCAGGCCAATCAGTGAAGGCCCAGAAGGCTTCCTGGCAGACGTGACAGACAGGCTCTACAAGTGCATCAGAGATGGGGGACCTTTAGGGATGATGGCCTGGAGCTCCCCACCATAGGAGTCATGAAAATAAGAAAGAAACTCTGCTTCTACCTCTCATTTCCTGTGTTACCTCGAGTAAGTCATCCCTTAAGCTGACATCTACATCCGAATAATGGAGAGAGAATCGATTCTTCCAGTACAGTTCTGTGGAAGGAACTA
The DNA here is from genome assembly GCA_004363535.1 of Dasyprocta punctata. Taxonomy (NCBI): domain Eukaryota; kingdom Metazoa; phylum Chordata; class Mammalia; order Rodentia; family Dasyproctidae; genus Dasyprocta; species Dasyprocta punctata. The sequence continues at coordinate 47,710 of RJWM01004783.1, forward strand.
AAAGTGTTTATCCTGGTGGTTGGCATGAGAAACCTGGCAATAAACAGTAACTATACTTGTTATTTTTCTGAAACACAAAAGATAGAAATCCAGAGAGAAGCAAGGACCCCTCCAAGGTCACAGGAGGTTGATGACTACAACAGGACCAGAACCCAGTCCTCCTGATGTGAAGCCTGGTGTTCTATATGCTGCCATGTCTGGTTAAAGATCTATTTGGAGACTTCTAGAATGGGGCCCATGTATGGCACCTTCTGTTGCCAGGAGCTAGGACAGATCGGTACTCTCATCCCCTGTCCTGGTCCCTGTCTCACTTCCGTGTTCTTCTTCCCTTCTTTAGCTAAGCTCTGCCCTGCAGTGGGGAACATACACTGTGATGTGGAGAGGGAGGGGTGGGGAGGAGCATCATCTGTGACATGGGAGGTGCTGGATGTTGGGTCGGACCACAGGGGTTGAGGAGGGGACCTAAACACCATATTCATGGGAATCTGTTTGTTGAGCTGCATGGTAGTGTGGTGGGGGTTCACTGGGACACAGTGGGGGGCAGTAACTCACAGGATAGGCTGGGTCCAGGCAATGAGCCAGGCACAGAGTGTACCACAACTGAACATGGCCAGACAGACTGTTTCTTGGGTTGGAGCAGGTGGCCAGAACAATGTCACATCTAGAAAACTTACTACCTGCTCCTCAGTTCCAGTTCATGGCCATTGCAATCCTGGATCAGCAGATCAGAGACTGCTTAGCATGAGACACTCTCCAGATACCTGCTCTAGGCCAACCCCTGCCCAGGGGACCTCCGCCCAGAGAACTGAGTGCTGTCTACTGTGTGCTGAGTGCTGGGACAGAGCGAGGGCATCCAGCCAGGAGCTCGTGGAGTGGCTACATTGAGATCAGAGACCTGTAGGAACCTAGCCTGGCCTGAGTGGAAGAGTCAGCCTCATCAGAGGTGGGAGGACAGGTGGTTTTCCCAACTGGAGAGAGCGATGGCATTCGGGAAGGTGTCTCAGCACTGCCAGGGAGTTCGGGAAACTGCTGTTTGCACGCTTATGGGAACAGTGCTAGAAGGGAAGGGTGTAGTTTGAGGCAGGAAAACAGCATATGCAAAGTCCAAGGATGTATTGGTATGAAGGAGCACAGCTTTCTAGCAAGTTATTAGAAGTTCCATACGGTAGGAAGGATGGCTTTTGTTCTAAGGAGCCCAAGGAGCGTCTGGTGGTGACGCTGAGAGGCCAGGGAACTGCAGCCACCCTGGAACCTGACACCCTGGCATGTGCTGGTGTCTCTGGGGCACCACTGTTCCTCTCACTCTGAAGCCTGAGGAGCCAGGGTGGCACCCCTGCGCTGCTCTCCACACCCCCTCGGACTGTCACCAGCTCAGGGCCTCTCCCTGCTGCGCCAACATTTTCCTCTTGTGATGGATGGAAATTTCCCTGCTTGGGTCAAGTCAAATTTCTCCTGATTTGTTGTTTTACACACACTGAGGCTGGAGGCGGATCCTGCATGATTCATAAAGAAAAACGCGCTGTCTGTGAAGGAGAGTAATTTATAGGCGACATTTCCCCAGGCTCCAGAGATGAAACTCACCATAGAGGAAGCGGAGAAGGGGACTTCGTCCACAGTGAGAGGCTGGCGTGGCTTCTCATGTTCCCGGACAGCCTGTCCCATGGCCAGGTGAGAGTGTCAGTGAGTTCTGCAGAAACCACAGCTCTATTTGGTCATCAGATGTAGAACCAGGCTTGGGTGACCGGGAGAAGAGTGGTTTGAGACCCCCTCACATCCTCCTCTTGTCTCCCAGCCTCTCTGGCCCACTTTACCCACAATCCCTTCTCTAGGGTATAAAAATAAATGAAATAAACTTCTCCAGTCCTTCTCACCCGGAGCGCGCAGGGGAATGGGGCAGGCAGCCACCTGACATCTGCCTGACCCAACCATGGATTGTGCAGAGCATGGGGCTGCTGTGCATACAAATGCTGGGTCAAGTCTGACCTGCAGCCGTTAAGACTCAAAGTTTGCTGTGAGAAAGGAAAAAAAAAGAATAATCCAGGCATAGTGCTGCATTCTTGTAATCCCAGGAGGCTGAGGCAGGAGGATCATCACTGTAAGCTCAAGGCCACTTTGGATTATATAGTAAAATATGTGAGAGGCAAGGAGAGGCGGGTAGACTTTGTAATTAGGAGACCAAACAGATCTGTGGAAGGAAAGCTTACTCTGTTCCAGGCACCATGCTAAGCCCTTGGCTTGTAGAATTACATTCATGACCTATTTTCCAGATAAGGAAACTGAGGCTCCATAGCAGGAGGGGCATTCAGATCTGTGGGTTTGTTCCCATCCCCAGAAAGTGCCACCAAGCAGAACATAGATCACCTGGGTCCCGGAGCAGAAAGAAAGGAGGAGAGGCAGGAACCCAGAGAGGGCTGGGGTGCATCTGAGGATGGAGGTCAGGGACCCTAAGGGAGGGTGGGCTTGAATCAGCGGCCCTTGCTGGGTCTCAACTTGGTGTGAGGGAGGAACTCGCCCCGCCCACCCATCTCAGCTATGCCCCCTCTCCACCCCTCAGCTGTGCCTCAGGCTCCAGACACATGTCACACAATCCTGTCCCCAGCCCTGAAAGACTGCTCCTCGCTTGCTACGGTCCACACCCTAGTCCACACCCCCCCAACCCAGGCTTGCATTCTCACTTCCCCTCACTGGTCACTCACTGGGTGCTACTCCCTGGGCCCGGGGCTTTCGGGCAGTCCCTGTCTCCAGAAGCTCCCAGTCTTGAGGGGGACATACCAGCTAGCCTGTCCCATGAAGTATGGGCAAGAGGCTCCAAGTAGGGACAGCCAGCTTTGCCTACAGGATTTAGGGAAGGCAGAACTGAGTTTCAAAGAGTGAATAGGAGTTTTCAGGATTAAAAAAAATAGAAGGGTGTTCCAGGTGGCAGAACGCTATGTGCAAAGCAGAGGTGCAGGCAGCCAGCTAGTTCACTGCCCTGGATGTACCCGAACCTCATCCTGCTCGCTGACCTTTCTTCACCATCTTCTCTCTGTCATCCTGTGGCCCTTCGCTGCTGTAGGACCGGAAGTCTCTGGCAGAATGCAGCCAGGGCCACAGGCCCTTCCAGGGCTCCCCGCCACCCCCTGGTAAATATGCTCAGGGACAGATGGGTGAGCCATAAATTAAGCCTTTCGGGGATGGCTCCAGCTGAATAAAAAGCACATTCAGTAGCGAGAGTATTTGTTTTTGTTTTCCTTCTCCGAGTAAATGGAAACACGCACTGACCTCACTTTTCTCACAAGTACAGTAGCTTTCCTGAGCGGCCGGCAGGCCAGGGTGCCAGGAAAAAGTGGTGGAACATTCAGCCTCGGGAACAAGGGCCTCAGTGGCAGCTGTGGCAGCCGGTGGAATACAGCTGTCAGGTCGCTGACATGAGTTTCCGAGGGCGGGGAGGATCTGCAGGGCCTTCCAGGGGGCCCCGAGCTTCGCCAGGATGGGCTGGAGGCCGCGTCCTCCCAGCTTACTTGCTAACACTGTGGACAGAGGGTCCTAGGCAGCAGGCTGGGAGCACAGAGGTCCAGGCTCAGTCAGCTGTGGTTTCCCTCCCCCAAAACCCAACCTGGCCACGACTCTCCTGAGCCTTTGTCCAGGTCTTTTTAAAAGGCCCTCCATTTTGACTTTCATTGTCATAGATTTCTGCTGTCCATCTCTGAACTGTACAGAAATGGAATCATGAGATACACACTTTTGTATCCATTTTCTCTTGCTCAACCATACGCGTATATGACTCCATAGAGCAACAACCCGTCCTTTTTCTTTGTTGTGTAGCATTCCACTTCTTCTACTCTCCCAACGCCAGTCGATGGGTTTATTTTTTGGTGAGGTCATCCTTAGTTTCTTCTTCCGCCAGCACCTCTGTGTCAAAGGATTGGAGAAAACTGCATTTGGGGAATGAGGCTCATAATTCACTCAGGAAAGGTCTGAACAGGTGATCCAGACTAGAAATTTCTAGACACCTTCTCCTGACATCTGCAAGGTGCTGGCCAATCCCTTGCCCCTCCCCTAACAATGACACTCAGGTGCCCATGGTTGGTTAGAGAGGTTCTGATACATGCTGAGCCCCAGTGGCCGGCACAAGGGACATCGCGGGAAATGAGAGGAGCTGCGGCTGCCCGCCAGGCAGTGACTCCATGACCAAAATATGCGCTCTTGGCCAGCGCCTCCTTCCTCTCTGCTCTCAGCCCTTCCAGGCGGCGGAGAGGAGTTGGCAGGCCTGGGTACAGATAACGTCGGGAGCCCCAGGCCCTCTTCTGTCATCGCCTCCCCAATGTGAAACCCAAGATCTTGTTTATTTATGAGGAAATTCTGTTCTGCTGCTCGATAAATGGTGTATGGGGGCCAGGGCACATGGAGCGTGGAGCCGGCCCAGCCAGGCCCCAGCACGCTGTGTTTGTGCTGATGCACGCTCAGAAGGGGAGCTGGCAGCCCCTGGAGGGCCGGCTGCACACTCCCCAGGTCAGGGTTGAGTGGGAAAAACAGTCCCTCCTTCTCTTGAATGGCTGGACCCCGTGCCTTCCCTGGTACCACACAGCAGAAACAACCCTTGTGGCTTATCTTGGGAGCCTGCCGTGAACTCACTTCTCCCCCTGCCTTCCTGGTGTGTGTGCATGTGTGTGCGTGCGTGTGTGTGTGTGTGTGTGTGTGTGTGTGTGTAATGAGCTGGTCTATCTCAGTGCCCAGGCATGGAGGACAGAAAATGAAACCTACCCAAGGCCCACCTCATGACACAGGTTTAAATTAGTCAGTTCATTCAAGTCCCTAAGCTGCTAGGTAGATAAGGGTGTCCTCATTTTTGCCATGGGGCTAAAGTTCAAAGCAATGAAACAACTCATCCAAGGCACAGCGCTAGCAAGCATAAGAGATGTGACTCAAACCTTGGGCTGTCTGCTCTAAGTCTGCTATGTGGGTGGGGTCGAGTTGAGCACTCACAGAGAGCCAATATCTAGCAGTGGCAAACTATGTATGAAATTGTTTGGTGTCTGACTCCTAATCTCTGTTCTCATCATGCCCCGCTTAGGCCTCGAAGGTGCATGTCTTTTTAATATTTTCCTTGGAGTCCCTTATGTGGAATGGTTAATCGTGATCGTCAACTTGATTGGCATGAGAGGCACCTAGATTTGTACAACATGCTTCTGAGATTGTCTGGAGCGGGTCATGGAGGCATGACCTTGAGGATTCTATTTCTCTAACCCTTTCTACTTTGGTGATTTTCTACTGCTCTCTGCTGCTGGGGTTCCATGAGCTGAGCAGCTTTCCTCCACCATGCCCTTCTGCCATGATTCTTATGCCTTGGACACAGGTGACCATGAACCAATACTTTTGAAACTATAAGCCAAAATAAACCTTTTCTCCTGTAAGTTATGCGAGTCAGATATTTTGTTCCAGCAATGTTAATACAGGAGTGATAGCCACTTCTGGATGAAAACTGCTCACCTCATTCTCATTCTACTTCAGATTAATCTGAAAAATATGGCACTCACTGAGCCTTTTTCATCCAAGCAAGGGTCAAATGCTGACCCCAAGTCTTCTGATCATGTTTCAGGTGCATGGATGAACTGCATCATTACTGAACTGTGGCACAAGCATGTATTTGTGTAACTCCCCTTTCATCCATGCTGCCAGGGATATGAACCTATCAAAAGGGAAAATGGCAGAAGACCAAATGCATTAGCTATCAAGTAAATATAAATGATTTAATTGCCTGTACCAAAAGGCAATGACTTCCACTTCAAAACAACATTCAAAATCATTCTTCCTTAAAATTTTCAAAATATAGCCGTACCACAATCTCAAATCTTTGAAAACTCATTACTGTCCTTCCTAGCCCACATGAACTGTTTTATCTCTAATTTTTCTAATGTCAGACTGTTTTATTTTTAGTATAAATATTTCAAGCAAATCTATCACTAAAATTTAATAGATACTGATATTTGTCATTATTTGTTCTAGATCATCTTTAGAGGGCTCCATTCCTTTCTTCTTGGGGACTAAGTTAAAGATGATATATATAATTTCCACAAATTTAACACTTGTTTCTACATATAGGTATAATCACAAACTACATAAGGAATTGTATGTTTCTAGAATTTATCTAAATAGTATCATGTAATAGGTATCCTTTTACAATTTTGGGGGGGATTATATATATTGAGATTGATTAATTTTAACCCCAGACATCACTCAACGTGTAAATAAATAACAGGTTGTTTATCAATTTGCCCATTGATGAGCAACCATTTTTGTTTTTTGTTTTGTTTTTTTTGTGTGTGTGTTTTTTGTTTTTTGCTATCATAAACAAGTATTTTGAGAAATGTCTTTGTCTTATTTCCTTGTGCATTCAAGTCAGTATTTCCATGATTTTACGGAAGCTGGATTTCTTAGTTGGGCTGGTCTTAATACTTCTCTGACACCTGTTACCTGCTCTCTGTGTCTCTCTCTAAGAATGCAGCTCAAGAGTTTTGTACCTAGTGTTTGACTGAGGCTTGAAAAAAGAGAAGCTATGAAGCCAGAAAGAAATGTGGGCAGCATTCTAGGAGAAGGAAGCCACGAAGACTGTGAGGACTGTTATATTCACTACTGCTGACTCTGGGGACTGGGGTGTATGCATCCCTTACTGTAGCTGAGGACTTTGGGAATGGTTCCTTTTTTTTTTTTTTTAATCACATCCACAGGCTTGCTCTGTTGGCATCACACTGATGTTTATACTAACTCCTGTTTCAGGATGAGAGCCAGTGCTTCTAGGCCAGGGCGGTGAAGGGTGGGAGACTTTAAAATATATAGAACTCTAGTCCCGTTCCCCCCTCCCCCTGCCCCCTAGCCAGAGGTTCAGGTCCATGAGTCTAGAAGAGGGCTTGAGCATCTGGACTTTATTTTATTTTATTTTATTTTTTGCTACTGGGGATCAAACTCACAACCTTGCGCCTATCAGGTAGGCACTCAGGCCACCGAGCTAAATCCCCGGCCCTGTTTTTTGAGACAGGGTCTCACTATGCAGTTCATGCTGGCCTTGAACTCACTTTGTAGCCCAGGTTGGTCTTGAACTCACAAGGATCCTCCTGCCTCAGCCTCCCGAGTGCTGGGATTAAAGGTGTATGCCACCATGCCCGGCTTGAGCATCTGTACTTTAAAAGTGTCTTCATGTGATTTTGATGTCGCCAGTCTGCACCCAGGCATTGGGAGGCGTGTATCTAAACTGATGATAACGCCTATTGGTCAGACTGTCATAGCCAAGGTCATAGCCTCTGGTTATGGCACAGAGCTAACCTTGCCCAGTTGTTCCCCTGCCTATGGAAGTGCACCTCTGAGCAGCAGTCTGTCACACGGCCCACTGTGAGATGTCCCTGCAAACTCCTCTGTGTTTCCCATAGGGGAATCTTGCGCCTTTATTGAAGAGTACTAGGAAAGCCAAGGACAGAGTTGATTGTCCTTACAAATAAACCCTTGTCTGTCTCATTTTCACCACTGTACTGGCTGGAGAAGAGGACCTGGATGGGTCATGTGTAAACCAAAAATTGTCCCCCTACTCGTAAAAATAATGGTAGAAACGATACCAACACAAATGGCAATTTGGTGACAAGGAACTCTTCAGATCTCCATTTCACGACAAGGAAGTGGAGGCACAGCTAGTATGAGGTACATCTGGGATTCAACCAGGCAAATTGGCTTCAGCATGCATGATCAAAACCATTCAACTGGATTCTGCTCTCTGGAGGGAGCAGTCTCCTCACGGGGCACCATCTCAAAGGATGCCCATGTCATGTCCTCTATTCTAGTAGTATGGAGGGTCTTCAGGGTGCATTGCACCTTTCTTATCTGACCTTTGCATTTGAAGTACATTATCAATGTATTCATATGTGAGTGATCACACTACTATCAGCAAGAAGTGGCCCTGCCTGAGTCCTTGCTATGACTACATCCGGACACATAAAGAGAGTTTATTTGAATTATTGCATGCAACTTCAACCATCACCACCCAACCAGACACACACACACATACACACACACACACACACACAAACACGTACACACGCACACTCATGCTGTATAGGGCCTCCTAATAGTCCCCTTGTGAGAAAGCTTAGCTACAGAGAGGCGAGGTCACTTGGCCCAGGGTCATTTGGCTACTCCGTTGAGCTTGGAGAGCTACTCACCCCAGGGGCCTGTTCTTTCCACTACTTCTGATGCATTCTAGCTTTCTTCAGAGTGAGGTCAGTGCGCCACAATAGCAATAAAACTGCAGCAACAATACAGCCCCTCCCCTGAGGGAGAGGAGCCTTTCCCCGGAACTGCAATTACCAGTTCTCAGGGCTTTGCTTCCAAGAGTGGAAGGAGCCAGAGCGTCTGTCTGTGGCTGAAACTGCCCCTGTCTGATTTGGAGCCTGGAACTGTGTTGCTTCCTTCCTGCTGTGGCCCACTCCAGGCTTGTGTCCTCTGCTCCTGACCTCACAGAAGGGCCATCTTCCTTCTAGGCTCATCTGATACTGTCACTCCCCTTCTCCAAAAGTGTCAGGGACCCCTTGTCACCATCTCCCCCTCTGTGTGAAAGCCTGAGTGAGCCGGCACTCAGCACTTCCCAACTTACAGTGATATCCATGCAGTCACTGCTTCACAAATACAGCAAGTCTCACTCTGAGCTGGGGAGAAAGAGACACATAAAGCTAGGAATGGCAAATATCAGGCCCAGGGATATCCACTCCCCAGTTGTGTAGGCAATGCTGGCACTTAAAACATTCTTAGTTTCAAAATCTCTCTACATCTGACTAGCAGGAAGTTGGGGAGAACCTTTCAGGAGATGATTCGAATGAGTGCCAGAGCAAGGAAGTGCATTCCAAGTCAAGAGAACAGCACAGCAAAGGAACGGAGGTGTAAGAGTGCAGAGCAGGTGGCCAAATGGGGAGCAGTCTCCGCGTGGGTGCCCCTGTGAGCCCAGGGGGGTACTATTTGAAGATGCTTGAACATGAACACTGTTCCTATCACTCAAAGGTAGAAAAGAAGAGCCCAGCTCTGGTCCCTGGCCCAAGGTCTCCCCACATCACTACCTAACTTCTAATCTTTTGATAAGACTGGAGACAAAGACTATAATAGAAGTGGGGGCAAATGCCAAAGCTCTGAAGAAAAAGAAGAAAAGGAGGAAGAGGAGGAAGAAGAACAAGAAGAAGAAGAGGAGGAGGAGGTGGAGCAGGAAGAAGAAGAAGAACCAATATTGAGAGCTGGCTATCTCAGCAGCTAAGGCTGTGTAAGAGTTAGGAATGAGTTCATTTTAAGAGTGAAGCTGTAGCTCCCCTTTGAGGCCTTTGCTTTGGTTCTATGCACGGTTCATTATTTTTATTAGTTGATCTGTTCATTCACTGGACGTCTGTTAAGAACATAGTAAAAGGCAATGAGTTATGGAGGCTACAAGGACAAAGTGCTAACACTCCACTAGTTTGCAAAGGCTGGGAAGTCAAAGCATGTTCATCAAAAATTTGACTGACATTACAAAGGGATATCACAAACCTAGCAAAAGTTAGGTACTCAGTAAGTATTTTCCAAAAATATGTGCAAAGATGTTCATTGCAGTGTTGTTTAGAAGAATAAAAGCTAGAAACAATGTAAGCTTCTACTGGTTGAGTGGTGGTTAATGAAATATGATAAATTAAATATTCTTCTTTGCTGAAGGATAAATGGACTGATGAATGGGTGGACAGAAATTCAGAAAAGAGAAATAGAAAAAAAGTGAAACAGGAATTTAGGGGAAGTGTCATAGAGAAGACAGTGTGGGAGACAAGGCCTGGCACACAGTATGTAGTCAATAAATTTGCCCATAGAAACTGATTTTCCCCCAGGTCAGCTGGCAAAATATCCTCCTCAAAGCCAAGGGTCTCCAGAAATACACAAGTGTGCCATGAAAGCATCCCCTTGAGTGCCCCACCTGCTTCCCTATCTCCCGTAGCAGTTGTACTTAAGTACTGCTGATGGCCAAAATTGCACAGAAATTCATGGCAACAGTATGAGAATGACATTTTTTCTGAGTCCTGCAGAGCCACTGGGAATCCAATGCGTGATGGAACTTCCTGTCCTACTGACAGCTTACAGCTAGAATTCAGATATGAAGCCAGGAACTTGGACTGGGACAAATCCAGGGAGTCACCTGTACATTTTTTGAAACTTCCCACATCAACCTTCAATGCCCTATTACTTTCTAAGCTCCTGTTCCCTCCCAGTACTATAGTTTGAGAGTCCCCTATGACTCCATTGTGACTGAAGTCTTGGTCTTCAGGGCGACACCATTGGGAGGTTGTGGAGCCTTGCAGAATGAGACCAAGGTGGAGTCTTAGGTCACTGAGAGTGTGCCTTTGAAAGGCAGCTCTCACGGGCCTGCTTGGAAGTTCCCTCAAGAGGGTTGATACGAAAACCCAGTTCTCTGTGCTTCCTGACTGCAAGTGAGATTGTCCCCACGTGTGCTCCTGCCATTGCTGTCCACCATTTGCTATGGGCCCTTGTTAGAAGTCATGATGCAGGCATCATACCCTTAAAACCCCTGACATTGTAAGCTAAATAAATCTCTTTGTCTTTGTATCCTGTATCAGGTATTTCATTATAGTGGCATAGAGTTAATACACTCAGGAAGCTCTTTCCTCCTCCTGCTCTACCCATGTCTGGTGAGTCCATCCAGCAGAGCTGTTCAAGGTTACATCTGATTTCCGGGTGGGTTGAGACAATCCAACCTCTACTTCTATCTCCTGCCTGCAACAGGCACACATGCATGGGGATGCACACACGTTTACCTGTGTGATAGAAGGAAAAACTAACAAGTCAGTTTTTCATCACTGTGACAAAATGCCTGAGAAACACAGCTTAAAGGAGGATTTATTCTGGCTTACAGTTTCACAAGTTCTAGCCCATGGTCAGCTGACTCCATTACTTTAGGTCTGCAGTAGAACATCCTGGGGGTTGCTCATGGCAGAGCACCGTAGCAGACAGCATGGCTCATCTCATGGCAGCTAGCAAGTGGACAGAAAGAAAGAGTCAGAGCCTGGGAGGAAGGAGCCAGGATCACACCCACTACAACCTGCATCCTTTATCTAGACCCCACCTCATATTTCTATCACCTCCCAATACTGCCATCTGTGATTAGTCCACTGAGAAAACTAAATACCTCATGATCCAATCAGTTCTCTAGCCTTTGGGGGACACTTCATATTTAAACCATGATGCTGACCTTAGAAGATTGGTGAAAGGAACGGATCTCACTCAGGACCTCACACTGGGAAAGTGATCCAAGCAGCTGCTCCCTCCTCTGGCTCTCAGAAGGGAAGGAACATTCTCCTCCCACCCCAGCCCTACGACCAGATTCCCCGGGGTGAATTTCCTCCTCCTCATGACTGCCCCACTGCTACTCTTCTCCCATTCAGGACACAGAGTTAGGCAGGTTCTCTTTGGCATACTGAGCAGTAGGCCTGACTGCTTTCTAAATAAACCTCATGTGGCCAACCACTTCCAATGTCAGAGTTCAAGGTTTTGAACTTCTGGAAGATTCTCAACATGTATCAACTTACCTTATCCTAACCTCGAAGCTGGGAGAAGCCAAAGGGGGTTTTCACTCCCATTTCACAGATGAAGACCCGGAGGTCTCCACTGAGAAATTTGTGCCTAGCAACACAGTAGGGGGTCAGTTGTGAACGGAGCACTGCTGGGGGTATGCCAGCATTCCCCACACCTGCACATCCCTGAGGATGTGAGGGCCATTGGTCTGGCTTGGTTTTGAAAGCTCAGTATTATAGCAAACAGAGCGTTGGATTTAGAACCTGATAACCTGTGTACAAATCCTGCCACAGCTGCCAGTGCTCTATGTGACGTGGTCAAGTCATACGTGAACCCCAGGGAGGGTTACACCCCACTGCACTTCTGCACATGTACTTGAGAAGGAGTGAGATGTCCTGAGAAATAACTTAGGGAGCAACTCAGCTGCTAGACAAAGAAGCTGCACACCTAGACATATGCAGGAGCTGTTTCTTGTACAGTCATCTTTCATCAGCACGGTGCCATGAATTCCAAAGGCAAACAACTTCCAGGAATGCTATGGGGGCTTCTGGCTTAATCTGTAGGATTTGAAGACCAACTATAAATGACTAAGGGCTACTCGATGTCTATTTATCCTCCTCTGTATTACCCCCAAAGCCTTCTTAGAGAACACTTCCCTCTTTTTGTGAAAACTTTGTGAAACAGCATAGCTAGAGGTTGCCTTGCCATTAAGAAAACCAAGGAACTGTGTCCCTTCTCTTGTAGACCTGGTATGGAAGGAGAAAAGTATATGACAGCCAGACTAAACTCCCTACTAGATCTTTGGATCATGACACCACAAGGAAAGGAGGATGACCAGAGAACATTCATCATTGCAGCAATAGTTTACTTTACAGGTCTTGCTGCAAGACGGATTTCATGGTACCCAGAGATGCTCAAAGAGGCCAAATAACCTTCCTTTCTAAGTCTTACTCCTCTCACATCCCACCAATGTTGTGGGGCTTCAGCAGCATCTTTCCAACAGCTTCTCTGCGAGCACTGTGTCAACCCTGGTTTCTGTTGCTTGCAGTCAGTGAACTTTGAAAGGAGAAGACATAGAGTAGGGATTCAGTAAATATTTATGGAATGCATGAAATTAAGGAATGAGTGAATGCATGTAATAACGAGTGCATGAAGGAGACTCCTCCCTCCCTAAGTATTTATCGAATCCCTCTTTTCATGCTAGCTGCAAGGGACCTCCTCTGGTGCCTCACTGTTCTACGTTCCTGCCCTCCACACAGTCTTCATACTTGTTCTACCCTCTCCCTGAAAAGATCTTTCTTCCCTTTAGTCACTTTTCATCTTCATACTCACTCATCCACCTGGGAAAGTGTCCTGTCCACCTAAACCACTACCAGAATAGACCTTGTTATTGTCTCTCATAGGGCATTGGTGTTTTCCACCAGTACTTAAAATAGTCTTTTGTCTTGTTTCTTACTTCATTGATGCCCCAGTCTATCTAGCTCCAATCTCCACGAAGGCAAGGATAATGTCTACACCTAGTCCAGTGATTTGAAAGCAGCAAGTGTTCAATAGCTACCTGGTACATAAATCAATGAAACTGTATGCTCCTTGGGAGGAGAGAGCAGATCTTGATCCCAATAGGCACTCAGTAAAAGGCTGTTGCTGTGTTCGAACTTGAAGCACAGGGTCAGTTCTTGGAGACAAATTGGTGAGCACCAAGAGAGCCTGAGATGGAGGGGAGAGAGGGAAGTAGCTACTAGAAACTTGAAACGTGGGAAGGCAGGACAAGATAAGATCTAGCTTCTTCCTCTGCCCAGATATCATTGTGCCCAGCATGCTGCCGGCCCTCTCAGTCATTAGAAAACCTGCTCTGAATATTAAGTAGCCCATGCCACCCCCACCCCACTTCTAGAAAGAAAAGAGAACTCACAGGAAAACAGATCTTTAACCCCTTTGCTGGAGCTCTGGTGAATCTGGGCCTGCCGGGAGCCTCCAAGGAGAAATGGTCACACAAGTGGGACTCATGCCTTATTCTTGGGGTCATGAGCTCCTGAGGGGTCCTCAAGAGCCAGGTCCTAGGGGCTGGGAAACTGCCTGACTCCCCACAACCTCTCCAGGAGGTGACTCATCTTTTCATGGACCTTGGCAGCTCCTTTGGCATCAGGAGCAGCTAATGAAATCACATGCTCCTAAAAACCAAACCCCCAGCCCACCAGAGAGGGAGGAGGCTAGCCAGGAAGTGGGGGTGAGGGCAAGAAGGGAAAGCATGGTTCTGAATTTTAAAAATGTTTGAAAGTAAATGAGGGGACTCAAGCTGGCTGCTAGTAATTCAGAATGATGAGGCTGTTTTTACTCTAGTACTTCATAAATAACTTTGGATCGAAAGTTTCCAAGGATTGACAGAGTACTTCAAAGGCCCTCAGCAGGGAGGAAATGAGATTTTCCCTCCATTCCCCCTCCACTCAGGTGAGGATTGAGATCACCAACTGGAGGGGCTCATCAGGGGTGTGTCCCCACCGACTCACTGGCAAATGACAGACTGACTGGCTGGCTGGCTGACTGAGGAGCTACCCTGCCAGGAAGCTCATGGAGAAACTGACCAGGAGGCTGACAGATTGTTGAAATAACCAAGTGATCATTGGGCCAATGGAGTGGTTAATACACCACTGAATGGACTGACTGCCTCATAGATAGACAGATGGACTAATGACCAGCCAACAGACCAACTGATTGGCTGATGGATTATTTCGTCAGGGAGCCAGTGAATTACAAATTTAACCTGTCTGCCTGCTCACAAGCCTGCATAACTGGCTGACCAGATGACCGACTGACTAATAGACTGATGCAACAACCTACTCACACATTAACAGGAGAGTATGGGAAGGATGAGGCATGTGGGGGTGGATAGATCAACCCACTACTGACGTGCACTATTGTCAGAGACAACTCAGATGGCCAAGATCTCACACAGTAGGGAACAGCCCCAAAGGAAGATCAGATGTTAGAAGATAGTGATAGCAGATACAAAAAGATAAAAACCTAAAATGCCCACTATATAAGGGAGAAAGAGGACCCTGGTGGTCATGTTGGAGGTAACCCAACATTACTGACATCCAGAGTTGTGTAAGGAAACTGTGAGATTCCAACACAATGTCAAGGTGTGAGTCTCCTATTTAGTTCTCCCAGGTGATGGTTAAATCAAATAAGCAAATGACCAAATCATCTCATAGGTTTCTCTTTTAAACATTCTTCTGACCCTCTTCCCATATCCCTGTCACAGACATAGCAGACTCATTCATTCTCCCAAGGTCCTTGATTTGGGGTCATCAAACACAGTCATGGTGATGTTCTGGTTATAGGATTATGGGTGATTATTTTTCCTTTCATTTTCTAATTATATCCTTTAATGTGGCTGTATTCATTTGCAATGGAAAAATCACATTTATAACTTCAGAAAGAAAAATAAAAGCAAATTTTGTCTCTTTCTTTTTTTCCATACTCAATATTTCTTGATGTATGGATCCAAGGTGTCTTCAAGACTTGCTTCTCCTCACTTTTCAATGTAACAAGGTCTACTGAGTACCTACTAGTCCCTTCTCTCTTTTTCCTAGATTACTAGAACAATCCTTGTAGCCTCTACCTATTCAAGTCTTCCTTTCATGAGGATGAATTTCCATGTTTCTCTTAAGAATTTTCAGAGAAAAAAAAAAGCCAGATGTGTTTGGTTCTAAACTCAAATTTTTTAATCTAGAATTAATGGAGTTTGTAGTTATTCAAACTTCTTTCTGCTTGCACACATCTACCCATTCCACATGCGCACATGCAAACGAGGGTGTGCACACATGCATGCACACACACAAACACTACCATCTTCCTCATTCTAACTTTCTGTGACTCCTCAGTGTCTCTCAGGAATTTTTATTCACGTGTATGTCTCATAGCTTTCTATCAGCCATCAACTGAAATCCCACACCCAGTGTGTCCCACTATTGATCCATCCGTCCATTAAAAACATCCAATATTTACCCATGACTGCAGGTATTGTGGAATCCCCAAAGGAAGAGAAAAGGGGGCTGACATTTGCTGAACTCTTAATATGCCAAGCACCAAATTCACTTAGATTATCTTTTACTGTACCCAGTAAAGTATGGTATTATCCCCATCTTAAGGATGAGAAAATGGAAATACAAAAGGTTGAGCAAGGACATCTCCCTGAGGTCATATTTCTAGGAATCAACAGATGTGCCTAGCTCCAGTGCCTTTGCTTTGTCATCTGCTTGGGAAAGCTGGACCATGTTTTTCACTCATTCACTCATGCATTCATTCATTCATTCATTTAGCAAACATTTATTAAATATCTACTCCATACCAGGACAGTATCACATGTGGGAAATATAATGGCAGACAAGACAGAGATGATGCATAACTTCATGGAGTTTATTATTTATTTAAAAAGAAAGATTAAAAAAAAGCCTATCTATCTATCATTGACCTATCTTCTATCTATCATCTAGATGCCAATTTTCAATGAGGAAGAAATGAAGATACTGATGAAGGTAAATTTATCATATATATTGCTGTATGGTCTAAAAATTCCCTTACAAAATCTATGTGGAATTTATTCTTGAAAGACAAAGCTCTACAGATACAATGAAGAGCAGAATAGTGGGACCTATCTTAGAGTCTGAAAAGTTGCTCTCCATGAAGCATAGTTAAGCAGGACCATGACTGGACAAAGGAGAAAGCACAGGTTCAGAACTATGGGGGCAGACTTCAACAGGGTGATGACACTTGGAATTGAACAAGGGCTGGAGGTACATCGGGAGAGCAGGGAACATCACTATGTGGATCTTTAGAACTGACTTAAGATGGATCCAACCAAAACTTTTTTAGAAGATCTTGGCTCAGGGAAGATATGAAGATCTGAGAAATAGGGAACTTCTCCAAATAAAGAGTCATCAAGGAGCCTATAAATGAAAATGCATGAAAATATAACTCTTAATAATGTCAAAGTCAAATTATTTTTGGCTTGAGACAACCAAAATAAAATAATGAATTGTTTCAAAATTTTCAAACATTAAACACAATATGCTCTGGAATTTTGGAAAGATGAAGAATGGCAAGCACAGTACCTGAGTGTCTCTAGACTTGTGCTACTTGGACCAAATGAAAACAAGAGCTACAAACAGCCCTACATTGGCCAGAAGATCCCCCTGGTTGAAGCTGGGCCTCTGGGGCCAACTGTATTTCTCATTTCTCCTCCAAACACTCTATCAAGACCCACTGCAAGACTCACTTCCTCTTACATGCTCCAGCAAGAACAGGGCTTGAGGATTCCTATCTTGATCTGTCTCTGGGGTGCAGCATGGTCTTCAATAAGGTCCTTAGACTCTGTGAGCTTCTGCTTTCAGAAAAGTGAGAAAAATCATAGGATTGTTACAAGGATAGATATTAGACTGCTTCCCTCTGTGTGAGGCATGTTGGCTGTTTTCACCTGCTCAGCATCCCTTTACTTTTCTGACAAGAACATCTACCTTGCCCTTAGAGAATTGCTCCTTCCTCACTCTCTCAGGCCAAGTTGACTTAGTTGGGCCTGGCTCCACCTCTAGGATTCTGAAATGGATATGTGACCCAAATGTTCCCAATGACATTCACTTCTGAGGCTCATATTTGAACCAAAGTGCTGAGCTAGTTTTAAGGTGAACTGCGATCCTATTACAAGAGCGGAGCCTGCCTGAAGGTGGATCTAAACTGGAATGAATTTAAGAAGTGAATGAAAATTGGCTGCACATCAGGATTCAGCCATACTTGAAATAATACCACTCTCATCGACAAGTTTTTTTGTTAGTTTAAGACAATGTGAGTTAACTATTTGTCCTTGTAATCTACTGTGGTTTGGAATAAGCTTCCTCCAAAGAAAAACCCATGTGTTAAAGACTTGGTCCCTAGACTGTGGTGCTATTGGGAGATGGAACTTTAAGAGGTGAATTATAATGGAAGGAAGTTGGTCACTGGCAGGGGGTGGGGAGTTCCCGGAAGGGGATTTTGGACCCCAGCAACTTCCTCTCTCTCTTTGCTCCTGGACACCACGAGGCAAGTAGTCTTCTTTACCACAAGCTCACTGCCATGATGTGCTGTGCTGCCACAGGCTCAAAGCAACAGGGCCAAGTGACTATGGCTTAAAACCTCTGAAATCCTGAGCCAAATTAACCTTTTTTTTTTTTAAAACTGACTATGTCAGATATTGGTCATAGTAACAGAAAGCTACTTAACACACCATCAAAAGAATCCTGAACAACATCCTCTCATAGGAAGAGATGTTCATGGACTAAGATAATGATTAACATGCTGACTCGTTTTCTCCAAGAATCCTGTCCATAATGAGTTGTAAGAGGCAGGGGAGAAGACTTAAGGATTCAGAACCCTTATTGATACTGCCCAGGGACTGAAGTTAAGAATAGAAGAGCAGAAAAAGAGCCCTGACATCTAAAAAGTGTCAGATTAAAATAACTTCTACCACTTACTAAGGGCCTATTACCTGCCACATATATTAAAAACACATTAATTTATTCAGCATGTATTTTACAGCATCTTTTATCTGCTAGGCACTGTCCCAGGGAGCCTCTCACAGGAAAGCTGAGTTAGCTCTGTCAGGTTGGCACTATAAGTCCCATTTTACAGATAAGCAAAATCAGAGCTCAGAGAAGGGAAGTCAGTTGTCTACAGTTACATGTCTGAGCGAAGATGTATTCAAGATTCTGACTCTGGTCTGACTTCAAAGTCTGTGCCCCATCATCACTCCGGGCTACCTTCTGCTCCCAGGAACATCACCCAGTTTTCATTCGCACCTAAGACAGGAAGGGGGAGCTGGGCTTTCCATGTTCTCCTCTGGCTCGAGTCGGGACCCACAGCATCACAGCACTGGCCGTGTTTACATTGTGCAGCAGACAGGCCTGAGTGTGTCTGCCCAAATGGACTGTGAGTTGTATGACAGAGGCCGGAGGTTTTGTCTGAGGATCCTCTGCCAGCTGGGGGAAACTGACAGAGGACTATGTTTGGTCACCCTGCCCAGCCTGTGACATCTCAGTTCACCCAAGATCCTAAGTTCAAAATGCATGCCACCTATCCCACTTTATTCCTATTTGGGGAAGACACCATGGAGTCAGAGAGATCTGGTCTGAATGCCACACTAGTAGCCTGAGCAAGTCACTTATCTCCTCTGTGTCTTATTTTCCCTACTTGATAAAAGGGATCCCCACCCCCACCCCAAGCTTGCTACAGGAACTAGACAAGATACGAGATGGACATGTTCTAGAAACCCATCTACATGCAGCAGGTCTTTGACAAGCCCAAGTTGTTTTTTTCTCTACCAGTAGCTCTCTTCTCTGCAACTGCCTGGCTCACCTGGGCCTCCCCTCCACCCGCTAGGCCAGCCCCCTATCCCCCACCTGGCCCTAATGACTTCTGCAGCCCATCCCTAGTGGCAGTAGCTGAGAGGCCAGAGAGTCCCAGGGCCCCCAGGCTCTTTAATCAGCCTCCGTGAGGGCTACAAGTGGTGGAGCCTGCAAGTGATTTGATACTGGGCACAGCAAACAGGCCTGCGGGGAATTGCTTCAGCAGAAAGATGTTGGCACGTCTCTATAGCAACTCGGGGAAAATATTTCATGCAAAAGTCCATCTGCTGTAACATAAAGGGAGTCCCAGCCAATAACTGAGTTATAATGAGTTATAAATTAATCTTAATGTGCAAGTTTTATTTTACCAACCACAAAATACACACACACATATGCATATATACACATACTAAATATAGTCTTATATGCACACGCACATGCAGTCATGAGACAATAGCAGTATAATTGTGACAAACTTGTCCCATCTTGTGGTGCATCATGATTAACCAGTAAGCAGAGTATTCATTCACCTGGGGGCTGGATGATGTGACCCAAGCAAAGTGGACTTCCAGAGCCACTGTTAAAAGGACAGATAAACTCACCAAGTTACTTAGAGCTGTCGTGTGAGCCACAGCTAGAATCTCTCTGTTGATTTTGTCAGTTTCTCTTCAGGAAAAAAAAAATTGACTGTTTTTTTGTTCCTGATGTCTTTGTAAGGAGACATTTGTATTGATTCATCTGTATAAAATGCTTTGTAGAGGCTATCAAAGTGGAAAAAACAATGTGATAATTTGCATTGTGATGCTTTCAATTTTCCATGTTGTCAACACTTCAAAGTGGGCCGGAGCTCTGCTTGGGAGATCAGGGGCGTCTCCGCTGCACGTATCTAGGCTACAACTGTCGGCAGCTCTGGGGCGCAACGCCCACTCTGGCTTCGGATCTTTCCCCTTTTACTTTTTTTCATTCCTCGCTTTCCATGTCTCCACTACAAAATTCATGTGGACTGGAAAAAGAAAAAGGGTGGTGGTGAGTGGGAGGGGAAGGCGCTGAGCAGGGCAAGATGTCCAGCGCCTTCTTCCCTAGACAGAGTTGACTTCCAGCTACGGAGATGCAGGCCACCTCGGGGAGAGGGGAGAAGACTATGCCATCACCTTGATCCTAAAGGCAAACACCACAACTTGTCACCATCCCTTAGCTCTGTGCCAAAGGCTTGCATTTTGTCCCTTAACCCTGCCCTTGGCCCCTTGAGGAAGGAGGCATTTTTGTCTGCATGTGACATCATATTTCATGTGTAACTGGGGCTCAGAGAGGTGGAGTGAGTTGAGCAGGGTCCCCAGGGAAGCTGTATAACCTGAATTCAATTTGACTTTGTTTCACTCTACTGCCTAGGCTTATTCTGTGTGCCTAGAAAGACACAAAGAGGCTGAGCCCAAGAGAGAGCTCTAGCAGTTGATCTCTACCCCCCAAACTTAAAGCAGTATCAAAACCAATTTATTAACCCAGATATGCAGTTGGATTTGAAACACATGCATTGTCTTTTTCCAGCCTCACAGCATGCAGACAGTACAACCCCCACTTAACAAATGAGCACACCATGACTCAGGTTGCTCCAGACATTTTCTTGGGAGGTGAGCCTCTGGGCTCTACAGACGACCCTTGTACCTGCCTCCCTTTGGACCGGGGTACCCGAGGCTCAAGGGGAAGGCCATGTGTGCAGCCCCTGCAGGGCCCCCCTGCCTGCCTCTGTGCCTTTCTCAGGGCTGAGCACAGTTTTGGCTGGTCGCTGAGAGCACGTGGACTTGCTGAAACACAGCAGGGCGGAGCCGGGCAGAGGGGTCAGCAAGGGGAAGAGGGCAGGAACACCCTGTTACCAGATCTGGAGGAGAAATGGAAAGTGAAATACTTGGAAAGTGACTCGAGCCTGCCTGGAGGAAAGTGTGTGGGGATGTTTCCGAAGGCCTGGATGAGCAAACCTTTCCCCACCCACCCCCACACCTCGCTGGAGGGTCAGGACTGTGTGCAGAAATCCCCATGGATGCTGCCCTGGCCTGAGTCCCCGGAGTTCAGGACACTTCCAGGGATAGTCCCTAAAGAGTTGGGAGATGCTCTCCTGGAGACCCCTGGATCTGCAAAGGAAGCCCTTGGGGCTCACTGACCTTCCCATCCTCCTGGAAGGAGAGGCCCATCAGCTGCAGGATCTCAGGTCTCCACTATCCAAATCCTCCCCCAGGGGCCCCGAGAGGCCCTCTCAGCCATGGTGACTAGATTTGGAATCTGCATCCAAGACCTTCCATCAGACCTGTTGAGTTGGGGCCTTGGAATGGGGAGCCTGCAGCTGCGGGAGAGGCCTCCGTCTGTCCACTGAGTGCATTTGCAAGAATAGCTCCACATCGGTCCCACTGCAGCAGAGTTAGGGATGAGCAGTCAGGAAATCTAACAGACCAGCCCTCCCCCTCTCATTCTCTCTCCGAGCACTAAAAGAAAGAGCGTACCTTTCAAAAGCCCACCTGCAGAAACTTTCACGTGGCAGGATTTCCTGCACTAAGCAGGTCCCTTCTCAGCTGCTCTGTGGCTGTTGAATTCAGTCAGGGACCACAGTGTCCCATACTTCTGCCTAAGTGCTAGGAGGCCATCTTAGGATCCCTCAGGCTGGCTGGAAATCCATTCTCTAGGACAGCGAGCCAAAAACAGGGCCTCTGCTGACCTCTGCCCTCCACTTAGCCTTGGCCAGAAAGGAAGAGTCCAGCACACTGCGGGAAGCCCTTTGCTTAGCAAAGCAAAACCTCACATGCACGCCCAGGAAAGCCCAGGCCAGGTCTTTCGCATGGGGGATTTGGTTCCAGTGAGCAGGCGCTTGGAGAGGCAGTGAAGCTGAGCGCCTGATCCTCACCCACCCTGAGCTCCCACTAGCCTAGGCCCCACCATGCCTTGAATCCCAGCCATGTTCCCTCACCAAAAGCTACCCTCGAGTGGCAGAAAGTTGTGTGCTCAGGAGCCTGACGGCAGACCCCTAGCGGGAGGCCATAGTACACAGCAGTAAGAGCTCAGAGGCCAGCGTGGCTGAGTGCCCCGCCCCCCACCAGAATCCATATGTAAAAGTTTGGTCTCCAAGGACACGGTATTGGGAAGTGGCAGTATGGGGTTTAGTGGGAGGTCTTTAGGTCATTGGAAGTGTGCCCTCAAAGGAGACTGTGTGCCCTAGCGCCCATCCCTCTCTCTCTGCTTTCTGTTGTAGGACAGGCGCACTTTTTCTAATAGGCATTTCTGCCATATTATGCTCCCTTCCCCAGAAGCTCAAACCATAGAGAGCATCTAATGTTGGAGTTTAAGTTTGATAGCCATGAGCCAAAATAAACATCTCTTTATTTCATAAGCGTGTGAGGTATTTTGTTGTAGCAACATGAAGCTGACTAATACACAGACCTCACTTCAAATCCCGTATCTACCACTCATTATCTAAGAGACCCTATTCCCCCTCAGGTACTTGAGTTTCCCTGTCTGATAAATGGGGGCAATAATATCACCCACCTTGTGCAGTTTAGGTGAGGGTAAACAAGCTACCACATGTGAAATACCTGGAACTTTGCATCTGCCCCAGCACAGAACAAGAGTTTCCAAAATGATATTTACTGTGTTGTTGTTGTTGTTATTGTTGTTACCACTTCCAAACCCAGCTTTGGAGTACGGCGACATGTACACACACACACAGAGTCAGTCAAGGAGCATTCTGAGGGCATAGCCTGCAGCCTTCATCTCTGTATCTTCATAGGATGTGAGAGTTGGATAGGATGCCGGAAAATATCGGCAGCCAAAGAGGGGACACATCCTGGCTGTGGCCGCCAAATGGTATGTGGCAGAATGCAAGTGAAATGCACTTCTTATTTCTTTAGATTCCCTCTCCTCGTTAATCATGGGTTCAACAAATATTTAGGCTGACCACTCCTGTGTCAAGCTCCAAGCCCGGGCTATGTGGGTGAACAAGATGGCCTGTGTGTGGAGCTTGCTGCTGGGGTGTCTAGCCCCAGCATACCTCTCTGTAGCTCTCTAAACTCCCATCCTGTGCACCGTAGAATATCAAACACACCAGATGCTTGAGCTGTTTGGTCTTGGTCTCGGGTCAAAGCCTCACTTCCCTCCTTGGGTGGTGGACTCGTTGAGGGCAAGCAGTTTCTCTTTACTAATGCTGGGAAGCGGATGTGCACAGGCAGCCAGAACCATGCTCAGCTATGCTCCTCCACACAGGGGGCTCTCTCTCCCCCATGAGACTAGGAGTGGTCTGCAGGCAAGGGTCCCCTCTTGGCTATGTAAGTGCCTGCCATAGAGCCATCTTTGCACACTGTGGCTGGATGAGTGATGACTGAATGACTGTACAAGGAAAACAAAGCTGCTAACTCATTCATTTATTCATTCACCATGTATGCACCTTTGTGAATTTACTCTGGACCAGGCCCCTGTCAGGCCCTGGGATACAGAGATGATGAGTGGGACTTTGCCCCTGCACTCAGAATGGTTCAGTAAGCAGACCTCAGCTATAATAGTAATAGTCACATGTACAGAAACCAGTGGGGCCCAGAAGGGAGTGAGGTCAACTCTACTGAGAGATGAGGGAGAAGCAGGGAAAGAATAGAACTGAATGATGCCTAAGAAAATTCTGTACAGGGAAGTCTACCAGGTAAACAAGGAGCAAGCAGGCTTTCTGAGCAGAGGTACTGACATGTGCAAAGGCCCTGATGTCTGGTATACTATGGGAAATATCAACTTTACAGTTGGGCTATGTTTATTATAATAAGAAGAACAATAATAGCAAATATTTGTAGGATAACAAGGAATGTTCTAAAGCTTTGATTGTATTAACTTATTAATCCCTCCATAAGACTACGTTATTAGATGGAGAAAACAGAGAGCAAGTAATTTGTCTAAGAATTCATATCTAGTTAGAGCATATCTGTTGTCAGGGAAGTGAGATAGGACTAAAGATGTCAATACTGACCTGGTCACAGAGGACCTTAAATATCAGATAAAGGCAGTGGAATTGACCTTGAATTTGGAGGAGAGCCACTGATTGATTTTAAGCAGGGGAACGCCCTGTTCTCTTTTCCATTTTTTATTGTTCCTTCTGGGACAACAGGAATAGGTTTAAGGCTTCCTATTAGAGTGTGAGGTTAGAAAAGAGTGGTAATCTCTTTTACACTTTCAGTAGAAGATGTGTACCAAAAATTTATGGAAGCATTTCCATAATAGCAGAAACACAATTATCCATCAACAGGAACATGGGTGACTAACCCATACTATATACATACAGTGGAGAATCATACAGCAGTGAAAACAAATACAGCAACATGCAACAATAAGGCTGAATCTGAGTGTATCAGTTAGTGATTGCTGTGTAACAAACCACTACACACTTAGCAACTTAAGTGTCAATTACGTATTTAATTCACAATTCATTGAGTAGATATATGAGACTGGACATAGCTACATGATTTTTCTGGCTTCAGCTGGGCTCTCTCATGAGTGCCAGGTCATCAGGGTCAGCCAGGCGGCTGTGTTTCTGAGGGCTGACTGGTGTTCCTTGAGACAATGGTGGCACCTGAGCCACATGTTTCTCATCACTCAAGATAGCCCAAGGTTTGGGAACTTGCAGATTAATGAGGAAGAGCACAGCCCTTTTAAGGTCTGCTTTAGTCTATTTTCTGTTGGCATAAATTAATACCACAGACTGGATAATTTATAAAGAGGAGAAATTTATTAACTCATAGTTCTGAAAGCTGGGAAGTCCAACAGTATGCTGTTAGTATCTTGGGAGGGCCATCTTGCTGCATTGTCACCTGGTTGGAGGACATCACTTGGTGAGATGGCAGATTTGCTACCTTAGGGGTCTTTTCCTATGAAGCCACTGGTGCCATCACAGAAGCCCCATGCTTATACCTCATCTCATCCTAATGGCCCCATCTGAAAATATCATTACAATAATGTGTACATTTGGGGATTAAGTTTCTAACACATGGACTTTTGGGAGACACATTCAAATCTTAGCAAAGCCTAAACTCAGAACGCGTGCAATTCCATTTCTACTACATTATATTAAGACAATACATCAACCAAGCCCAGACTTAAGACATGGGAAAACAAACTCCACCTCTGGATGGAAGAAATTTCAAAATTATACTGCAAAAGGGATATAGAAGCAGGAAGAAGGGTAACAGCAGCCATCTCTGCGAACGATGTACTACTTGATAACATAGTAAGTGGGGGAAAGTATCAATTCCAAAAAATTACACACAAAGTGATACCCTTTCGTAAAACTTACATTTAAACTTTATGAGTGCAGAGAGATAAGACTGTCTCATTACTTCATCAAAAGAAGCAATAGAGCAAGAAACATAGGATGCAGGCTGATGGCTCCCTTGGACAACGGAAGATGAGGAATTAGAATGGGAAATCACACATTTTAGAATGCAAGTTACTGTCATAACTTTCATTTTCATTATTAAAAATAAAAATTTAAAAGTGGACCATATGAAAAATGGATGATGATTAGTCTGACTGAGAGTACTCGAGGTTTAAAAGGGAAAGAGATTGTGAGAGAGAAATAGACCAATACACAGGCCACATGAAGGGTCAGATTGTACATAAAGGGACATGGTAAGTAATGAGGAAAGAGTGGATCAGGGATCACTTCCACAACACTAACTTGGGGCACTATGTGACAGAGCCAGGCCCTGATAGAAGAGGACAATTTGGAGAAAACAAAGAACTGTGTTCGAAGGGCTAATGAAGAACCATAGAGCAAAGACCTGCAGGCTGCCAGTTTTCTGGAATTTGGAGAGGGGTCAGGGCCAGAGAAGCAGGAGCTCTGTTCCCAGAAAACTCTGTGTTACATCAGGACGGAAGGCCTCCCTTCTGTGGCCAGCCACCCTCAGCTGCCTGGCCTTCGTGAGGCCCCAGCCTCCCCCAGCCCCTTCTAGACAGCTCCTCAAGCCACGTCCACAGCCAGGTTTTCTTTCTAAGCCGTCGGGCCTCCACCCTGAAACCCTGGGCCAAGCAAATAAGCCTGAGGTGGTGGCTGAGGGGCCCCAACAGCAATATCCTCCCCCGGCAGAGCCAATGGGACCCCAGAGGGGGCTGGATGTTTGTGCAGATGACATGTTTATGGCCCAGCCTCTCCTTACTCATGCTCTTGGCTTCCCCTCTCTGATTTTGGTTGGGTGGATCCCAGTTCTGCTGCTGGATTTGGGAGCCTTGGGGCTGGGGCTGAACAGAGGTTCCTTTAACGGTTCCAACCCAGGATGGTTCCAGCCCCTTCCCTCTCTCCCCCTAGACTTCATCTTCTACCACACCCAACTTTATTACGGAATGCAGCATCCCAGAGCTGGAAGGGCCGCTGGCCTCCCCTCACCCAATACCTCTTTCCATAGAGGAAGAACGTGAGGCCTTAGGAGAAGGGACTTGCCCAAGGTCACCCAAGCAGGTAGTGACTGAAGATTCAGGCACTCTGGCTTCTAGCTCCAGCCTCCAAAACTGTCCTCCCTACAGCAGTTTGCTTGGATGCAGTTTTGTTTGGGAAAAGCCAGTTCAGCTTTTTCAAGCCTGCAACAGTAACTCTCTCCCCTCCCAGGGAGGCAGCAGACAGTGACGGACTCTCTGCTTTTACACTTTAATTCCATAGGAAATTGGAAATTGCCTGTCAGAGGTGTCCGGGTGGCCCAGCTGCCGGCTGCCCCACACAGACCCAGGCTGCTCCACCCTGACCTGGCCGCCACAGAGCCCCGCTTCTCCTGCTCTCTAGCTGGGGGGCCCTTTGCGGAAGCTCTCCCAAAGGCTCCTGTGGATTTTCTCCCTGCTCTTCCTTCCAGGGCAGGATGATAGAACTCAGGACACAGCAGCCAGGCCTGGCTGGGGCCCTAAACCCTGACATTTAGTTGTGCTGTTTTCCACCTCGGGCTTTTGGGAGACTCTGGCCTGTAGCTCCAGCCTGGTTTCAGCATCATCTCCTGCCCTGAGGTCATAGGTTACTTGGATGGAAGAGCTCTGAGTACCCCTCTAGGGGTCTGGGGTAACCAGGATCTGCAGAGAGCTCTGTGTTGCTTTCCAAAACCTGTTACCTTCCCACAGTTTCTGAGGCTGCAGCACATCACACTTATCTCTTCCCTTCCCTGAGCAGTCCTGCACTGGGGAACCTGCACTGGGATCCCCATCTCATCTTGAGAACCAGCCTAGAAGTGTCTGAGGGTCAATGCTGCTTTGCTTAGTCATCAGAGGTGCAAATCTCTGGCACTACACTGCCTGGGTGAATCCCAAAGCCATCACTTTTGAGTTTTATGACCTTGAACAAATTGCTGTACCTTTCCATGCACCTGTTTTCTCATTTGTAAAGTGAAGATGAAAATAGTATCACCTCATAGTCCCAGATGTATGGGTTTGTTGTGATGGTTATGTGGATGCAAAACACTAGAGAAATGTTAGTACTGTTGCACCCTATTTACCATATCTAAACCTTCACCCAAGACCAGAGTTGAGCTGTGAGGGACAATAGGTACGCATGAACTGACCCTTTAAGTAGCTGACAGAAAATACAGCAAAAGAAGCATTGAGTCGTATGCTTGGTGTTAAAGATCCATCGATGAGCAAGATGGGTATAGTCTTTGCCTGTGGAGTGATCATTCTAGTGGGGAAGCAGACGAACATGGAGTAATTCCAGAGCAGTGAGCAGGTATGGGATGAAAGTGAACTCAGGGGTCCCCAGACCCTGAGAAGGCACACTTAACCTGCACTTGGAAGTAAGCTGTGATTTGACTGATGAGAGAGAGAGAGAGACAGAGACAGAGACAGAGACAGAGACACAGAGAGACAGAGAGAGAGACAGCGAGAGAGACAGAGAAGAGAGAGGCAAAGACACAGAGACAGTTGTAGGGGTGTGTAGTGGGGAAAGTGTTCTAGACAAAAAGAACATTCTGAACATATCTTTGAGAGTTTAAGACCCTGTGAAAGAACTAACTAATGTTAAGCATGGCTGGAGTGAGGAAAAGGAATAAGAGAAAGGTGAGGCTGGAGGGTTAGAATGAAATCAGACTTCAGGGGATTTGTAGGTTTGTCCTGAAGGGACTGGGGAGATTTGCCTACTAGACTGCCTATTTGGTTTGATGGATAAAGGAGTCAGGCTGAGGAAAGATGGCGGAATGTGAAATAAAGTTCACTCTTTAGAATAACATTTGAAGCCACTCCCAAACTAGCACATTGGACCTTCCCAATCCTCTCTCCTACTAAACTGAGTTGTTGAAAGAATCTTTGAAAATTCACAGGCATGAGTATGCCTTGCTACACATAAAGGGCAGTGTCACTGTGAGAAATTGTTCCCTTTAGGATCCTTGGTGGCTGCTTTGCTAGGCATACCACACGAGCTTCCTGTCAGGTCCAAGAGTATCACTGCTTCCCCAGAGAGGCATAAAGATTCACTTCAGGCTGCTTCCAGAAGATCCTAATGGATACTTGCAACTGGGGACACAACATCAAATTTCTCCAATATGTTGTCCCCAAGGAACATATAGATGAAAAAAAAAATCACTCCCAAAAAGCCAACCTAAAGGCTATGGATCAAATGGAAAGGCCAGAGGTAGTCCTTCATCTTCTCTTTGGAGGCTGAAGAGGCTATGCCAGAAAAGCAATGTTTGAGTTTATTTCTATGCTTAGGAGCCTTGATAGCACTTGAATTTTGCAAACCTGGCCCCTTTCCTCTCTGTTGGTTCCAGGTTCCCTGATACAGCCCTACCATCCACAAAAGGTTTATACTGGGATGGCATGAGAAGTATGGTCAGTATTTGGGGTTTCACTGTGGTATTTTAAAAACCTAAAAAGCAAAGCAAACCAAAAGGCAAGGCAATAAAGCTGTCCTCTGGGGATGAACTTCAAGATCAATATATAATAGATTAAAGCAGAGATGAAAAGTCACCTAAGTATGACCAGATGGCCCCCAGTTTTAAAAAACTTGTCTTGAAAACATAGACAGATCTAAAGAAATGGTAATTCCAGTTACAAGTATTATGGTGGATTAAACGTACAGGGAAGCTATGTTGGTATACACACCTAAAAATGCTTGATAAAAACATCAAAACTTCTTTTTAGATGCATAGACAAAGTAGTGAGAAAACATAGCCAACTTCAGAAGAGAGGAAACCAAAGGAAACCTGGGCTCTGCAAAGCTAAGTATGAATGCCAGCATTATCCCTGTGGTCATCTGTGGATATCTAGGAGCTTGGATTTTTAACTGGCTACATATCTGGAGACAGGTGCTTGCATCAGAAGCACATATAAATATCTGGAGACAGAAGGCAAAACAATGCCTCCATAAGAGGGAAGTCAGATCAGGGGTTCTCTGCATAAATCTGTGATCTCTGATAAGAGACACCCACAGAGAGATGAGTATCCTTGTCTTTGTTACTTTTGGTTTTGGATATTTTAGCAAAAGGGAAAAAGCCACCCGTGAGAATCTTTAACCACATCCTGTCCTCAAGTAGACTTTGGGACTAATTGAAATGACTCATGAAACCTGAAAAACTCAAAGCAAAAATTCTATTCATAGTGTTTTCACAGTGGTACTCTAGGTAGCACTAATGGAAGACTCCTTGGAGGAATGAACTTTTGAATCAAAGCCTCAAATAATCTCTAGGGCTAATATGAGCTCAAAATCAAAAATTATAAAGCACACCCAAAAACATACTACATGAGAAAACAAGAATCAGCAAGAATCAAACTAGCTAAAGAACTTCCGTACCAGGGAGCAAGTACCGGTTAAGCACATTCGGACCTGTTACGGACTTGGAGATTTTAGAGGACAAGGGAAACCATGCGGGCAGAATTCTGCAAGAGTTTCAAACACACTGACTGCGCATTCTCCCCTGTATTTTTCTACTCCACTTGCTCTCCTGTTCCAAGTTTGGCTGAGAAATCAGCAGTGACAAAAGAGTGGGTAAACTGAGTCATGCACCCTGATGATAATAAACTCTAGTCCCCTGCAACAGTTGAAAGCAAAAGTGAATCCAAAATTTCTGAAACTGCAGTCAATCATTTTCCAGAAAGATAAAAAAAGACAGCATCCTGGGAGGTTGGAGGTTGGGCAAAATATAAATGAACTCAATCTATTAAAGCTGTCACCCAGCCCCATCCCAAATTTATCAAGAGGAAATGTGAATGATCAGATATTTATGTGAACCATAACTTATGACAAAAGATTTTCATCTAGGGAAATAAAGAAAAGTACATTTTAGTCTTCTTTGTTATTATACATAATAGTTGGGATACAGTCAAAAAATTATGAGTCACTTGAAGAAGCAGGGGATTAAAAATTATTATATTAAAAAGACAACACAACCAACATAGATAGACTCCCTGAAGGATACAGCTGTAGATACTGGCCAACAAGCACTTTATAACAAGTGTTATAAATATATTTAAATTTTTAGACGTAAATAAGGTAAATTGGTGGGGAGATTGGGCATCTCTGCAGAGAATTGTAAACTATAAAAATGATAAAATTGAAATTCTGGAATTATATTATGTAAAATTAATACATAATTGAATGAGGCCCCCTGAAAAATGATACAGTTAAAAAGCACTAAGAATTTGTCTCTCTACTTAACACTAGCAGAATCCTCCTGATTTAATTATGTTGGAATTCTAGAGTGTATTAAAAGCCTGAAAACTCTAGAAGAAGGCTTGCGTGGTAAATTTTGGCCAAGTTCAGCCCCATGGCAGGCCTTGTGCTTAGGTTCCTAGAGCAGCCTGTGTGTACATAACTTTAGTGAGTTAGGGTGGGAAAAAACACAAAAACAAAAGCCTAAAACCCTATTCTTTATATTTTGGGCATCTATTTTCTAATCTCTGATTGCCACTTCTAATCACCAAACTGCAGATAAAGAGGCAGATGGCCATTATTGTTGCACATATTTCCATAGCTCCAAGTACCTCCCCTCTATGTGAAGTGATTTCCAAGGGATTGAAAATAATAATGTAGCTTTTCTCTCTCCATTTCCCTTATTTTGGGAACCATATAATAAAAGTTAGAACATTTAAAAATATTAATATCAATAAGTGACCATACCCATCCACACAAAAGCATAAGCTCAGAAAAACCTGAGAAGATTTAAATTTACATGTCAGGTTAGTCTTTGGCACAGGAAGACCTGTACCAAATATAAATAAAAGAAGACCTGTGCCAAATATAAATAAAAAGAAAATTAAACAATACCAAAAACAGGGAATCTCATGGAAGGGGGACAATCTGATTTCCAGAGTTATGATATTATTAGATTTGAACGTCCCATTTTCAACAACTACAACAACAATGAAAACACTTACAAAACAACAGGAAAATATGGCCCAAAAGAAAAAAAAATAAATCAAAAGTAATCATCCCTGAAAAAGACCTAAAGGCAGATCTACTAGACAAAGACTTTAAAGTAACTATTTTAAGGGTGTTCAAAGAACTAAGAATAGCCAGGCATGGTGGCACACCCTTTAATCCCAGCACTCAGGAGGCTGAGGTAGGAGGAGCATTGTAAGTTCAAGGCTGGCTCGGGATACAACGTGAGCGCAAGGCCAGCCTGAACTACATAGTGCGACCCAGTCTCTCTAAAAACTAGAGCCGGGAGTTTGGCTCAGCAGCTTACATGCCTGCCTGACAGGCATGAGGTTGTGAGTTCAATCCCTGGTGCCACTAAAAAGAAAAACAAAGAACTAAGAAAACAATGTGTGAATATAGTGGAAATATCAATGAAGAAATATCCTTTTAAAAAAAACAACAAAAAAAGGAGTGGACACCTGAATCTGTAAAGAAAAATTCACTAGCAGGATTTAAAAGCAGATTTGCAGAGGCAGAAGAAAGAATTAGCAAAATTAAGATAGGACAATGGAAATCATGGAGTCTGGAAACGGAAAAAAACTGAAAAAGCAAACAGAGCTCAAGGTAGGCTCTTGGTAGTGGGACACTATCAAGTAGGCCAACCTGTGCTTTGGGAGCAGAAGACAGAAGGGGGAAGAGATAGACTATTTCAATAAATAACAGCCAAAAATTTTTTAAAATTTAATAACAGACATGAATATAAGTATCCAAAAATTTCAAAGAACTTCAAGAAAGGTAAATTCAGGGAATCCACACAAAGACACATTATAATCAAGAGTTCTTACTATAATATAAATTTTTGAAAGACAAAGAACCTTGAAAGCAGAAACAGAAAAGTAACTCATCACATATAAGCATTTCTTGGAAAGAGTATCAATATGCTTCTCATCTAAAACTTTAAGGTCAGAAGTCAGCAATCAATATCTTCTAAGAACTCAACTCAAATTTTTGGTTTACTCAAAAAGCAGTCAACCAAGAATTCTCTATCCAATAAAACTGTCCTTCAAAATTATGAACAAAATTAAGACATTTCCAGATAACAAAACTTGAGAAAGTTTATGACTACTAAACTTGCCCTGTGAGAAATTTTCAAAGGAGCCCTGCAGGCAGAATGAGAAGGTACTGGACAGCAACTCAAAGTCACATAAGGAAATAAAGTTCTCCTCAAAGGAAATGTGTGAACAACTATAAAATCTACTATCATTGTTACAGTGACTTTATCTGCACTTTCTGCTTTCTACATGATTTAAAAGATATATATATAGAGAGATCTTCCTCCGTTTACAATGGGATTATGTCCTGATAAACCCATTGTAAGCTACAGATATCACAAGACAAAAATGTTTTTAATATACCTAACCTTAAAAAAATTATAGCTGAGCCCAGCCAATCTTAAACATGTTCAGAAAATTTACAATGAAGTACAGATGGGTGGACAGAATTCAGCTCTACCCAGTCCCACGACTCAGCACAACCCACCAAGGGAACGCCCGGCCAGCCTTGCAGGACAGAGAGGTACTGAGCCCAGCCTAGCCCAGGTCCCCAGAGCTGCTCATCAGGGACTGGCCAACATAGCTTCAGGGCCTTGGAGAGCTTGGGCTATGCCCATCAGAGCACAGGGCACATGTGAGCTCCATTGTTCAGTGGAGCTGCAGGCACAGCGGGTCCTAGAGGTTGCGAGCCCACCCAACCAGGAGCAAGGCCATGGCACTGTAGGCCTGGGACTCGCCCAGGTTTGCCTGGCACCCCAGAGGCTCTGAACTCCTTGCAGCCAGTCTCAGGGTCCAGGTGGTGCCACACTCTGGGATATGCTCTGCCTAGCTGCCTGGGTCTGGGAGGTCTTGGCCCCACCCAGTAAGATGGAGGCTCCACCAGCACACTCCGGGAGTGTGCCCTCACTAGCTGCACAGAGGATCCAGCTCTAACCAGTCCCACGACTCAACCCAACCCACCAGGGGAACACCCAGCCAGCCTCACAGGACACAGAGCCACACAGGTCCCAGAAGAAAATGACAAAATGAAAGACCAAGAGGCAGTCTCAATCCCCCAGCCCACTGAGAACAAACCCAAGAGACATTGAAATGGAAGACACTGGGAGTCACACAACTGAACTTTATGAAATGATAGCAAATGCAGTAAAGAAGCAGCTCGAAGAAGCTATAGAGAAACAAATCAGAAATAATCTCTCAGCTAAAAAATGAAATGACAATCATTATTAAAGAAATAATGTGTGTATCTAAAGAAGAGCAAGATAAAAAAAATAGAAGAACTTAAGAAAATGATCGAAACTTTAAATGGACAATATAAGACACAAGCAGAATGCATGAAACAGATGCAAAGGGAAATGCAGGAAATGAAAAATTCCATGGAAAGTTTGAAAAACCACTTGAATGAAGCTGGAGATAGAATCTCAGATCTTGAAGACAGCATGGGAGATCATGGCCACTAAAGAAAGATCTCTTAAAAATAGTAAGGAACCAGGAAACAACAATTCAACAACTGCAAGACAATGCCAAGAGAAATAACATAAGAATAATAGGCATAAATGAAAAAGCAGTGGTCAATACTAATGACCTGCGAAGACTATTCACAGAAATAATAGCAGAAAACTTTCCAAACATGGGAAGAGAATCTGAAATACGGGTAACTGAGGCATACAGAACCCCAATTAACCATAACCAAAATAAATCTTCACCCAGACATACAATAATAAGGGTATCAGAAATACAGCACAAGAACAAAATACTAAAAGCTGTCAGAGAAAAGAAACAGATCACCTATGAAGGAAAGCCTATCAGAACCACGGCAGACTCCTCAACACAAACCTTTAAGTTAAGAAGAGCTTGGAGTGAAGTATTCCAAATCCTGAAAGAAAACAATTTTCAACCCAGATTGATGTACCCTGCAAAACTATCCTTAAAAATTGATGGAGAAATAAGATACTTTCATGACAAAGAACAACTGAAGAAATTTATGGCCACCAAACCAACACTACAAAGAGTACTGAAAGACATAGAAAGAGACAAAGACAGCTACAATCTTAAGAACAACATCAAAAGGAAACCACTAAGCAGGGCAAAAAATTAAACAGAAAATGTAGAAAACCAACAACAGAAAGATACCATGACAGGGATGAGCCAGTACATATCAGTTATATCAGTCAATGTAAATGGTCTCAACTCACCAATAAAAAGAAAAAGACTAGCAGAGTGGGTTAAGAAACAAAACCCAACAATATGCTGTGTACAAGAAACACATTTCACTCAAAAGGAAATTCACAGACTAAAAATCAAAGGCTAGAAAACAATACCCCATGCAACAGGAACCCAGAAAAGAGCAGGGGTAGCTACTATGTTTGCAGACAATACGAACTTCAACCAAAAATGATCAAAAGAGATAAAGAAGGTCACTACATACTTGTTAGAGGAAAACTTCAAGAGGAAGAGATTACAATCATAAGTATATATGCCCTGAATATGGGAGCACCCAACTATGTAAGACAATTCTTAAAGACATGAAAAACCAAATAAACAATAATACAGTTATAACAGGGGACATTAACACCCCACTGTCACAGAGAGACAGATCAACCAAACAAAAAATCAGCAAAGAAATAACAGAACTGAATCAAACTTGTGAACAAATGGACCTAGTAGATGTGTACCAAGTATTCCACCCATCAACATCAGAATACACATTCTTCTCAGCTGCACATGGGTCATTCTCTAAAATAGATCATATACTGGTCCACAACACATGCTTAAGTAAATGCAAAGAAACTGAAATAATTCCATGCATATTATCTGACCATAGTGCAGTAAAATTGGAAATGAATGACAAAAAAACCTACAACAACCACATAAACACATGGAAATTAAATAATACTCTCCTAAATAACCAGTGGGTCACAGAAGAAGTTAAAGAAGAAATTAAACAATATCTACAATTGAATGAAAATGCAAATACAAATTACCAGAACCTGTGGGACACAATGAAAGCAGTCCTCAGAGGGAAATTTAGAGCACTAAACTCCCACATCAGAAAAATGGAAAGAACACACATAAACAACCTAATGCTGCACCTCAAACCTCTAGAAAAAGAAGAGCAAGTCAAGTCCAAAGCCCAAAGAAGGGAGGAAATTATTAAGATTATAGCAGAAATTAATGCAATTGAAACTAAGAAAACAATACAAAGAATTAATGAATCAAAGAGTTGGTTCTTTGAAAGAGTAAATAAAATTGATAAACCCCTAGCCAATCTTATCAAAAAGAGGAACGAAAAAATGCAGATTCATGCAATAAGAAATGAAAAGGGTAAAATCACTACAGACCCTGTGGAAATACAGAAGATCATCAACACCTACTTCGAAAACCTTTACTCACATAGATTCGATAACACAGAAGAAATGGACAGATTCCAAGAAACCTATGAATTACCAAAGCTGAATCAAGAAGATGCAAAGCTGCTGAATAACCCAATTTCAGCTAATGAAATTGAAAATGCAATTAGGACCCTACCAACAAAGAAAAGCCTGGGCCCTGATGGATTGACCACTGAATTCTACCAGAAATTTAGGGAAGACTTAATGCCAACACTCCTCAAACTCTTCAATGAAATTGAAAGGGAAGTAAGTCTCCCTAACTCATTCCTGGAAACAAGTATTACCCTAATACCAAAACCAGAGAAAGATCCAACCAAAAAAGAAAATTACAGGCCAATATCCCTCATGAACATAGATGCAAAAATCCTCAATAAAATACTGGCAAATAGAATACAACAAGTTATCAGGAAGATTATATACCACAATCAA
Source organism: Dasyprocta punctata (assembly GCA_004363535.1). Taxonomy (NCBI): domain Eukaryota; kingdom Metazoa; phylum Chordata; class Mammalia; order Rodentia; family Dasyproctidae; genus Dasyprocta; species Dasyprocta punctata. The sequence goes on from RJWM01004783.1 coordinate 83,852, forward strand.
GTGGGATTCATCCCAGGAATGCAGGGATGGTTCAACATATGCCAATCAATAAATGTACTATACCATAATCAACAGGGCCAAGGACAAGAACCACATGATCATCTCAATAGATGCAGAAAAAGCTTTTGACAAAATCCAACACCCATTCATGATCAAAACCTTACAGAAAATCGGAATAGATGGTCTCTACCTCAACCTGATAAAAGCCATATATCATAAACCAACAGCCAACATCTTACTAAATGGAGAAAAACTGAAAACTTTCAACCTAAAATCAGGAACAAGACAAAGATATTCATTATCACCACTCCTATTCAATATAGTTCTGGAAATACTAGCCAGAGCAATTAGACAAGAGAAAGAAACAAAGGGAATAAGGATAGGAAAGGAAGAAGTGAAATTATCATTATTTGCAGACAATATGATACTCTACATAGAAGACCCCCAAAAATCCATTAAAAGACTTCTAGAAATAATAACCAAATTCAGTAATGTTGCTGGATACAAGGTGAACACTCAAAAATCAATAGCATTCCTGTACACAAACAACAAAGTCACTGAGAGAGAAACAAAGGAAACCACACCCTTCCCTATAACATCCAAAAAATGAAATACTTAGGAATCAATCTAACAAAGGAAGTAAAAGATCTATACAGTGAAAATTATGTTACTCTGAAGAAGGAAATTGAAGATTTCAGAAAAATGGAAAGATTTTTCCTGTTTGTGGGTAGGAAGAATAAACATTGTGAAAATGGCCATTCTCCCAAAATTATTATACAGATTTAATGCAATCCCAATCAAAATACCAGTTGCCTACCTCACAGAACTAGAGAAAGCATTCCTGAAATTCATCTCGAACCAGAAAAGACCTAGAATAACAAAGGCAATTCTGGGCAACAAAGGGAAGGCAGGAAGCATCACAATCCCCGACTTGAAACTATACTACAAAGCTACTGTGATAAAATCAGCATGGTACTGGAATCAAAACAGACCTGAAGATCAATGGAATAGATTAGGAGATACAGCCACAACTGCAAACACACTTAGCCACCTCATCTTTGATAAAGGGGTCAAACATATACATTGGAAGAAAGATAGCCTCTTTAACAAATGGTGCTGGAAAAACTGGCTTTCTACATGCCATAAACTAAAACTAGATCCATGTCTATCACCATGCACTAAAATAAAGTCAAAATGGATCAAAGATCTGAATATTAAAACAGAGACACTAAACTTACTAGAAGACAAAGTAGGTAAAAATTGATGACATAGGAGTAGGCAGAGTTCATGAACAAAAATCAAATTACACGGGAAACATTTCCAGAATCGACAACTGGGATCTCATCTTACTAAAAAGTTTTTGCATGTTGAAGGAAATCTCCAACAGAGTGAAAAGAAAACCCACAAACTGGGAAAATATCTTAAACAATTGTCCATCAGACAAAGAACTTCTATCTAAAATGTATAAAGAATTAAAAGAAATCAGGCCCCTAAAATTCAAGGACCCAATGCAAAAATGGGCATCTGAGATGTATACACACTTCTCAGAGAAAGAAATACAAATGGCAAATAAATATATGAAAAAATATTCAACATCAATGGTCATTCGGGAAATGCAAATTAAAACAACACTGAGATTCCATGTCACTCCAGAAAGAATGGCCAAGATTAAAAAAATCACCCAACAACAAATGCTGGAGGGGCTGTGGGGAAAAAGGAACTCTTCTCCACTGTCAGTGGGAGTGTAGACTGGTGCAACCACTGTGGAAGTCAGTGTGGAGATTCCTTAAGAAGCTAGGATTAGAGATCCCATTCAACCCAGCTATCCCACTTCTGGGCATTTTCCCAGGAGAATTGAAAACATCATACCACAGTGATATCTGTGCTCCCATGTTTACAGCAACACAATTTGTAACAGCCAGATCTTGGAAACAACTCAAGTGCCCATCAATCAAAGAATGGATAAAAAAAGATGTGGTATTTTTATACAATGGAGTACTACTCAGCTATTAAGAAAGATTGCATTGAGACTTTTATAAGTAAATGGACACGACTCGAGACCATACTCGTAAGTGAGATAAATCAAACCCACATATGTAAATACCGTATTGTCTCCCTAGTGTAAGAAACTGAAAAAGCATATATGATCCAAAATCTATAATAAATACTATGTAAGGGTAAAAAACAGCTTGAAGAGCAAAAGTAACTGGGAAGGGAAAAGGGGTAAAGAGGGAAGGGTAAAGGAAAAGATATAAATCTGTATATATGTATATGTAATTTAACTAAAATGAACACACTGCTGAATGTATTCGTTATTGAGAAAGAACAATTAATACTCATATGATTAGATCAATTTTACATGTCTATATCTGTTAATGTAAACAACCATTTTGAAGATAACGATACACAATATTGCAGCCATTGTCAAGTTTCTATCATCCTGTTTTGTAAACCTGTAATGTTACTGTTGTGCATTTACTCTAGCTGTTTGTATGTCTCTTTTGCTTTTTGTCTTTCCTATATGTGTCTTTTTTTTCTCTTAAATAAAAAAAAGAAATACTCAACATCACTGGTCATTTGAGAAATGCAAATAAAAACAACACTGAGATTCCATCTCACTCCAGAAAGAAGGGTTGCCATCAAGAATTCAACTGATAACAAATGTTGGCAGGGATGTGGGGGAAAAGGAACCCTTCTCCTCTGTTGGTAGGAGTGTAAACTGGTGCGACCACTGTGGAAATCAGTATGAAGATTCCTCAAAAAACTAGCATTGGAAGTCCCATTCAATCCAGCAATTCCCCTTCTGGGTATTTTTCCAGAACAACTGAAAGTGTCATGTCACAGCGATATATGTGCACCCATGTTTATAGCAGCACAATTTGTAATAGCTAAATCTTGGAAACAACCAAAATGCCCATCAACCACAGAATGGATAAAAAAAGATGTGGTATTTTTATACAATGGAATATTACTCAGCTATAAAAAGGATAATCTCGAGGCTTTTATAAGTAAATGGAGGCAACTTGAGACTATACTCATAAGTGAAATAAATCAGGTTCACATTTGTAAATATCGTGTCTACCTACTGTAAAAAAATAAATAATAATTAAAAAACTGAAAGAGTGATAACATCCAAAATGTACAATAGATATTATAATAATGAAAGGGAAAGAAAGTGCTCAAAATTAAAGAACAGCTGGGATAGGGGAAAGGAGAAATGGAACAAAGGAAAAGATTATATGTATGTAGGTATGCACATATAACTGTATGTATATGTAAGTACGCAAGATAGATAACTATACTACTAATTCTCTGTTAGCTCATCAAAAAAGAACAGTTTTTGTTGTCATTGTTTGATTGTCTGATCATTTTTATGCCTAGATCTTGTAACTTGAACAACTACTCAGATAACAATATGTAATATATTAACTACTATTGATTAATTACTGTTTGTTTTTTTAATTCTGTATTATTTCTACCTTTTTTCTGTTCCGCTTCTTAAAATAAAAAAAATGTTTATGCACCTGATAGCAGAGCTTAAAAGCACATGATAAAAAGTTAATAGTATTAAACCATAATGAGAAACAGACAAATTCATCATTTTATTCAAAGTTTTCAATATCCTTTTCTTGAGAGTTGATAGAATAAGTAGAGAAATGGGGTAGGGATGTGGCTCAATGGTAGAACTCTTTCTTTGCGTGCCCAAGATGTGGGTTCAATCCTTAGCACCATTAAAAAAAAAAAAGAATAAGTAGAGAAAAGCAGTAAGGATATAGAAGATTTGAACAACACTATTAACTAACTTGACCTAGTTGGCATTTATATAGTACTGCACTCAACAACAGCAGGATACACATTCTTTTCAAGTTCACAAGAAATATTTACCAAGATAGACCACATTTTGGACTATAAAGCAAGTCTCAAGAACAGAAAAGGTTTTGTTTTTGTTTTTGTTTTTGTACCAAGGATTGAACCCACAACCTTGCACTTGCCAGGCAGGCGCTTATGCTGCTGAGCTAAATCCCCGGCCCAACATAAAAGGATTCTAGTCCTACAAAGCATATTCTCTGACCACAGTGAAATCAAATTATAAATTAATAATAGAAAGATCTCTGTAAAATCCACAAATATTTGAAACTAAGTAACACACTTCTATATAACTGAGGGGTCAAAAAAAAAAACCAATCAAAAGAGAAGTTATATGCACTTCAAATTAAATGAAAGTGAAAATACAACCTATCAAAACTTGTGGGCTACCACTAAATCAGTACTTATAAAGAAATTTATATTAACTAATATATTAAAAGAGAAAGGAATTTTCAAATTAATATTCTCAAATTCTGCATTAAGAAACTAAAAAACCAAAGAGCAAATTAAACCCAAAAGAGGGACAAGAAAAGAAATACTTTTAAAAGTCCAACAAAAATCAATACAACAGAAAACAGATAAACAATAGAGAAATAAAATGAAACCAAAAGCTTGCTCTTTGAAAAAAATCAATAAAATTTTAAAATTTCTAGTTCTACTGATCAGGAAACAGTATACAAGCTATCAATATTATCAACAGGAAAAATAACATCACTACAGGCTATTAAGACTATTAAAGAAAATGAGTTTGAAGTTAAATATCATCCCCAAAACAAAACTCTAAGTCCAGATGACTTTGGATAGTGAATATTACCAAACATTTGTGGAAGACATATCCATTACACACAAACAATTCTAAAAAACTGAAGGGAAGGAAATATTTTTCAACTTATTCTATTAGGCCTGTATTATGTAATACCAAAAGTAGACTAAGAAATTATGAGATAAGAAAAATATAGACTAATACCTCTTATGAACATAGGTGCAAAAATTTTGGATTTTAGCTATTTATTTCAACAATTTATAAAAGAGATGATGCTTCATGGTGAAACTGAGTTTAATACTATTAAATTGGTCTAATATTCAGAAATCAACATCATTCACCATAGTAAAAACTAAAGAGAAAAAACATGATTCTTTCTGTGGATGCAGAAAAACACTTGACTCAGAAAATCTAACATTTACTACTCTTTTAAAAACTAAAAGCCTCTCCACAAAGAAAGAATAGACAGAAATTCCTCAACCTCATAAATAATGTCTACAAAAAATCTATAGCTAACATCATATTTAACTAAGAAACACTATCTTCTCCTTAAGATCTGGAACACAAAGATGTTCATTTTCAATCCTTCTATTTGGCATTGTGCATGAAGTTTTAGTAAATATAAGAAGATTATAAAAAGAAAAAGAAGACACTCAAATTAGAAGGAAAAGAGTAAGACTGTTTTTTCACGAACGACATATTTTATGTAGAAAATGCAAAGGAATCTATGAAAAATCTATTAGAACTGATAAATTTAGCAAAGTTGTATGATACAAGATTAATATACAAAAATCAATTGTCTTTCTGTCTGTTAGTAATGAAAAAATTGAAATTGCAATTTAAAGGCCAATATTATTTGTAGTAGTCTCAAAAATATTGAACATTTAGTGATACATCTGGCAAAAGACATGCAAGATCTATACACTGGAAATGACAAAACACTACTGAGAGAAACTGAAGAAGACCTGAATAGAAAGATAATGAATCAGAGGACTTAGCATTGTCTTCCAAAATTGATCAACAGATTCAAGACAGTCTTAATCAAAAACCCCAGCAAGACTTTTTTTTTTGTAGAAATTGACAAGTTGATTCTTAAACTCACAAATTCAACAGAACTAAAACAGCCAAAACAATGTTGATAAGAATACAGCTGGAGGATTGATATCACTTGACTTCAAGACTTAGTATAAAGCTCAAATGATTTAAGGAGTGTAGAAATAGACTCAAATACATAGGTCCACAGGTCTTTTTTCAGTACTAGGTATTGAGCCCAGGGCCTTCATAGTGAGCTATATTCCCAGTCCTTCCTTTTACTTTTTATTTTGACAAAGGGTCTCTCACTAAGTCACTAAGTTGCCCAGACTGGACATAAACTTGTGATCTTCCTACCTCACCCTCCCAAGTGCTAGGATTACAGGCAGTGCCACCATACCCAGCTGCAACAAAACTGAGTTTTGATGAAGATACAAACCAATTCAGTAAAGGAATGATAACTTCTTAACAAGGGTGCTGAAATATTGGATGTCCTTATACAAAAAAGGAAAAGAGGAGGAGGAGAACTTTGATACATAATATAAAAATTAGCTCAAAATGGAGTATAGATCTAAACATAAAACCTAAAACTACAAACATTCTAGGAGAAAGCATATGAGAAAGATCTCTTTTTTTATTTTGGGATTGGCAAAGAGTCCTTAGATCAAAGAACATAGACATCAAAGGATTAAACCATACAAGAATAAGCTCATAAAACTTTTGCTCTTCAAATGACAATGAAAAGACAAACCACATAATAGGAGAAAATATTTGAAAAATCTTACAAATCATAAAGGATTCACATCCAAAATATTTTTTTTTAAAAACTCTCAAAATTCAATACTGAGAAACCTAACTGCCAACAACCCAATTAACAAATAGGCAAAAGATTTGAACAGTTTCCCAAAACAGACACGCAGATGGCAAATAAGCACGTAAAAAGATGTTTGGTATCCTTTGCAATTAGAGGGATGCAAATTAAAACCACTGTGATATAGCACCACACACCTTTCGGGATGCTAAGTTTAAGATACTGCTTAAGAGTTTGCAAGGATTTGGAGGAACTGGAAGTCTCATGTTCTGCTGGTGGGTATGTAAAAAGGTGCAACTGTTTTGGGAAACAGTTGTCAGTTTCTTAAAAAGTTAAACACAGATATACCATATAATCTAGCCATCCTGCACCTAGGTATTTACCCAAGAGAAATAAAGGCATATGTTCATAAAAGTACTAGAACAAAAAATGTGTTCATAGTAGCATCATCTGTGTTATCCCCACATTAGAAACAACTTAAAATGTCATACCCCTATCACAGAATAAAACCCAGTAATAAAAAGAAATGTACTATTGATGCATGAAATAATATGAATGGATTTTTAAATAATTCTTCTGCATAAAAAAAAACAGATAAAAGAGTAATGTGCTATGATTCATTCATTCATTAGTGCAAACTAATCTATAGCGACGGGACATCAGAGGTTGCATTACAAAGGGCACGAATAAATATCTGTAGTTAACATGTTCAATATTGTGATTTTTTACTTCATACATTAAATTGTGTGATTTTCTTTTACTAATTTGGGCTTATTTTATTTGAAAAAGAATCTATAATTTTGTGCTATAATCTATAAAAACTTTTTGTAAGTACTTTAGATACAGGTACTGGGGATTGAACTCACAACCTCAAGCCTGCCAGGGCAGGTGCTTAAGCCACTGAGCCAAACTCCCAGCCCTGATTTTTTGAGGCAGGGTCGCACTGTGTAGCTCAGGTCGGCCTTGTGCTCACGTTGTAGCCCAGGCCGGCCTCGAACTCACAATGCTCCTCCTACCTCAGCCTCCTGAGTGCTGGGATTAAAGGCGTGCGCCACCACACCCGGCTTAGATATAACTTTTCAATAATATTATTTTACAACACAAAGCAGACACAATTTGCACACTGAGACTGAATAGGAAGGAAGTGAAAAAAGATCTACAAAAGAAAAAACTGAGAAGGGGAGAAATGTTAACCTATCAGACAGGATAAATCTGTGTCATGAATTGGAAAGAACAAAAAGGATGTCTCCTTATTGTCAACTATTCACATTACAAAAATGATAGAATTTGAAAGAAGAAATGAAACTAAAAAAAAAATCTCAATAGCGGTCAATGATTATAGTAATTCTATGGGTGGTGCTATCCTGTAATTAAAAAGTGAAGAAAAAATATTACTGTAAAAATTTTATGCACCTTCTGAACCAAACAATATGGAACTTGTTTGTTATTCATTCAGAACAAGGGGGTACAAAGGGTCATTTACAATTCAGATTAGGTCTGGCAGATCAAATAATTGAAAAATAACCAGGGCATTCATCAGCAAAGTCTTCACCATTATGTTTAGTGGGTATTTTATTGACATTGTACCACCTACAGAAAAAAAGAAAAGGTCAACATGACAGTGTAAAGTATGTTATTCAAAGAAAGACAATAATGCAAAAAATAATTTGAAAAGAGACTAGATACCACTGTCTAGATTGTAACACTGTGTTGTGTATTCAGTGTTCTAAAACATACCATATACAGAAGTATTATTGAATAAATTTGATAAAACTGTCATTTACATTTTCTGACATATTGTTATAAAAATTAATGAAAAAATATGAAATTTTTGATCATCTTGTACTTAAATAATTGGACTGGCAAATGGTTAATGGAGAAGTGATCCCATTTTTCAGAAGAGGAGTAGGTATGCCCAATATCACCATTCGACATGATACTGGATGTCCCAAGCAGGGAAATCAGACAAGATAAAGAAATAAAATACATGAGAATTTTAAATTAATAAATAAAAGTACCACAGTTCTCAGATCATAGAGTTATGTAAATAGAAAACTCAAATAATAATAAATACATAGATTAGAAAATAATAAGTCAATATTCAATGAACAGTTGATTTTACTAATTACATATTTAAACTCATACATTTACAACGAGTTTAAAAGAATATTAACCAAATAGCCAATCCTTTGAAAAAGTTATAAATCTACATTGAAAGACATTAAGGAAGATCTGAGTAAATGGAAAGAAGTGCCATTTCCTTGAAGAGGGCATGTCAATATCATAAATGCCTTGTTATCTTTTAATATCTATGTATAGATCCTATGCGCTTCCAAATAACATTCAAAAAAGTATTTCATGAAGTTTGAAAGCTGATTCTAGTGTTTCTGTAAAAGAATAAAGAGCCACAACAAAACACTCCTGAAGCTGCAGGAAAATTTGTCATATCAAAGTTTATCATAAACCAATGATAAGTAATAAAATATGTTATAGTTGCAAGAATAGGCACAGTGACCAACATATAAGAATATGGAGTACAAAAATGGACCTATCCAAATAAAGAGATTGGATTTATGCCAGACCGGCACTGAAAATGAGTGCCAAATGATGAACTTCTTTTCCGGGGACTATTGCCTATCCATATGGCCAAAGGAAGAAATTTGGTTCCTGTCACACAATTAGTTTCAGGTAGATTAAAACTTTGAGTGAATAAGACAAAACCCTAAAAGGCTTAGAAGACAGGTTTATGACTTTGGAGAAGGAAGGATTCCTCAAAGAAGATGCAAAAATCATTAAAATTTAATAAACTGCACTCTTAAAATTAACAACATCTGTTTACAAAAGGCTAACATAAGCAGAGTGAAAAGAAAAGCCATAATTGTTTACAGCATATATAACTGACAAAGGATCAATACCCAGGATGTAAAAGAACAACAATGAATCAATAAGAAAAACACAAACTATGAATTATGTCATAGGAAATAGAAAAAAAAAACATACTCTCTTCCAAAAATAGAAAATATAAGTGGCCTATAAAATATGAAAAGATTATTGTTTAAAGGATACTGCACAACCTCAAGAATCTTGGGATGGTAATTATAATCCTCAAGAAATACTATTGTATGTCTAACCTGACAATACCAAATGCTGGTGAGATTGCAGAATAATGGAAATTCTTATACGCTACTGGTGGGTTGCACTTTTCACATGTAAAAGGGATGAGCATAAAACATGCAATACGGCTGATAAATAATGAAGCACTGCTTTTACGCATGAGCACAGATACTTTTCAAAATCATGAAAAGTACAAAACAAAAATGTTATGGAAAAATATACACAGTACAGTTCCACTTATAGGAAGCTTAAAACTAGGGAAAACTCAACAATATATTGTTCAAGAATAAATACATATGTGATAAAACTATGAAGAAAAGCAATGATTAACCCAAACCTCAGGATAATCGTTTCTCGATTGCTAGGTGAGAAAAATGCAATTGGAGAAGAAGCCACAGGGAGTGTCCAAGGTACTGGCAATGTTCTATTTCTTAAGATGAATAGAGGCTGTCTGGGTAGGTATCTTATTATTCTGCTTTATATTGGATAAACATACCATCCAAAATCTCATCCATGTGCAATATATCATAATGTATTTCTAGATTAAATAATTTTAAAGTTGGTTATTATTAATATATAATAAATCTTATAAAGTAATAAGAACAAGGGGCTAGGGATGTGGCTCAGAGAGAGTTCTTGCCTTGCATGCATAAAGCCCTGGGTTTGATCCCCAGTACAACCAAAAAAAAAAAAAAAGTAATAAGAACAAGATCAGTATCCAATGGAAAAGATAAGCAAAGAGCTTCCATGTTTGCTGAAAAATGAATGACTTTAAACATAAAAAAGCCAGGTGTAGTGGCGCTCACCTGCAATCCCAACACTCAGGAGCCTGAGGCAGGAGGATCACTGCAAATTCAAGGCCAGCCTGGGCTCTACATAGTGAAGACCCTGTCTCAAAAACAAAACAAAACAAAAACATGTAAAATAAAACTCAAATTTACTCATAACAAAAGGAATACTGTACAAGTTGAACCATGGTAAAATATAAGACTTCTGCTAAACAAAATCATTTATTTGCTTGTTTGCTTATCTTCATAAGAATATTGATAAGATACAAATTAGGACAATGCCTTAGAAGGATAATTCACTAAAAGCTGTCAAAATTTGAAACACGGTTTTGAAATTTTTTCTACAGAAGCACTCATTCACCTGTGCAAAGAAGTGGGCAAGTACCTTAGTTCATTTTCTGTTGCTGTAACTGAATACCTGAGATTGGGTAATCTGCTTAAAATTAATTTGTTTCTTAGAGTTCCGGGGGCTGCGGAGTCCAAAAGCTTGGGAGCAGCGTCGTGGGGGTGGGGGGTGCCTTCTTGCCTCATTATTATGTGGTGGAGGGCGTCACATGATGAGAGGACCAGGAGAAAGAGGGCAGCTGAAGGGGAGGAAAGGAGGAAGAGGAGGGGAAGGGAGAACAATGGGAAGTGGAATAAGGAAAGAGAAGAGAAAGAGGAGGGGAACGAAGGGAAGAGTGGAAGGGAAGGAAGTCAAGCATTCTCTGTTCCTCGTTGTTTAAAATTATAAATATATCCTCAGCAGTACACAAAACATTATGTACTCAATGAAGGTAAGCAAACCTCCAAATTTCCATCGTTTCACTCAAGAGAAATATTTCTTCGAGGAGTCAAAATTGGGGTTTTTGAATCAAAATGAGATGGGGGAGGCCCGTCCCCTAGGAGTCCCTCGGGAACAGGAGATGCCTCCACCCACCTCAACCTGCAGCCTCTCAGGTTGTCTTGAGACTCCGTATCCACGCCACAGATGAAAGAAACGCCACAGTGGGTCGACGGGCCGGACCTGGAGGGGTGCACATGACTCCTCCCGTGTCCCTAAACCTGAAAGTCACCGCGTGGAACGCTCGCAGCAGAGGAGGCCAGGCCGTGCGTGGGGCCTATGAGTGTGGCTCCAGGAGGAAGAGGAAATGGCCGTGCAGTCTTTGAATGGTGTGTGCGGAAAAAGAGCAACGAAACAGCTCACGCTCACAGACCCGGCTCGCTCGCAGGCCAGATGGGTAGAAACCCCGCGCCCCTTCTCTGTCACAGTGTCTCTCCCTCTCCTCAAAATTAACCTCTCTTCTAACCTCCCCTGGGAAGCTCTTTTCTGTTTTTCTCTGTAGTTTTTTCTTTTAAACTATTTAATCATTTCTGGCTCTTTCATTTTTAAAAACTTAGGTACTTTGTTTTTGAGGTTTATCTTCAAAAAAGCACTTCATTGGTGACTTCCTGATCTCATTCACTTCCCACTACTCCACGAGTGGGTACTGGTGTTAGCCCTGCTTTCCACGTGAAAAAAACAAGAGTTTGGCAAAGGCGCCTGGCTAGCCAGGGCCAGGATGGGATTTAATTCCAGGCAACAGTGAGGGAAACAAAATGGCCGGCCTGAGACTGAAGAAATTCCTGCTGTCACAGCCATGCAAGCACAGGCTCCATTGCCAGCTGGCTGACTTTTTCTCTCAGATGTGTAAACCCTTGAAGGTCTTGAGTGATTCAAGGGAGGAGGCGCCCAAAAAGAGATCTGGGTTTCCTGTCCATCTGCCAGGGTTTGAATGTGCACCGCTAAAAGTTCATATTTGGGAAACTTAATCCCCACATTCATATATTAATGGTATTTGCAGGTGTGAGACAGAAGCACCTGACACTCCCCCTTTTTCCTGTGCCAGCTGGAGGTGGGGTGTGGTTTAGCTCACAACTGTCATACCCCTCCCCCCTTCCCTTTGCTCCCCTCATACCCCTTTCAAGGATGGACTGGGACAACGTGTTTGAGGGTCCACTCCAGTCTTAGTCGTCACTCTGGGCCACTCTGATAGGAGGTACAGCTGTTCTGTCGGCCATGAAATCCTTCTCCTGCTGCTGCTGCCTCTCTGAAGAAGCAGTGGGGAAAACATCTCTAATGTAGAGATCAGGGAGGGATCTGGGCTTATTATTAACATTCCCAACCTTCTCAATACCCTAGTAAGCTGTGATTAACACAGCTAGGCCTCCCGAAATTCCCCCCACCACTTTCAGCCACCATTACTCCTGGAGAGGTGACATCTGTCAAACAATCCCCACCTTTCATTTTTCCCCCAAATTTCCACTCCGATAGCCACAGCTTTCCTAGTTGCCCTGCACCCCATTTGGGAGATGTCTGCCCTGCTCGAATTTGAACCAAGCTGTAGAACTGAGTTTGGATCAATCAGTAGCCTTGGATTGGAAGGCTTGAGTTTAAACCAGTTTGGACCAATCAGCAGGCTCAAACTTGGACCAATCAGCAGGTTCAAACTTGGACTAATCAGCAGGTTCAAACTTGGACTAATCAGTAGGCCTGAATTTGGGCACAAGCCTGCAGCTGCTGCTTACACTGCCCTGCCCTCACACTTGGGGAGGTTGGTCCAGGATGGTTGCTCCTGGTGAACTGATTTCCTGGTGCTACAATACAGATCTTATTCAAATAAAGCCTCACTCCAGTGGTCCTGTACATCTGCTCCTGTTTTATTTTTCCAATAATGTAGATGCAGAAGGTCCTGTAAATGTATTCAGGATAAGAATACTGAATAGGCTGTTAACCCTGAAGATCTCAAGATACCAGCAGCAAATGAAGATCGGTGAGAGAACTGCTAGACTTTACTGATGGCATTTGGCACAAGCTGGTGTTGAATAGTGGTGTCTGGCAGCTGCGGAGAGCAGCAACTGACAGAACTGACCGGTGGCATCTGGCATTAACTGGTGTTGACCAGTGCTGGCAGCACAGCTACCTCATGATTTCTTTTTTTTTTTTTTTTAAACAAAAGGAAAGTAAGAAACCAACCAAAACAATTTCACAACCAGCCAATAAAAGAGTAACAATCATCAGCACAGTGCATATTATTATATTCCCAGAAATTATTTAGGATAAAAAATATAGACATGAAACATTATCCAACAAATTATCAGCACAAAACTTTTGCCTCAATGAATCAAGAGAAACCTGCTATATGACTATCTTTTTTGTTATCATTGCTCTATTGTTTTCAAATAAACGTTTCGCATTAAAAATGAAATCTGAAGATGACCCTGAGAAAACTACTTTTCACTCAAAATTCTTTTTCTTTGACTGCCTTAACTAATTTTTTATATACATAGATTCTGTTTCAGTTCATCACACCAGTGCAACAATGCGATAGTTACATATGTGTGACTTACTTAGTTCATTGAGAAGTATATTTTCAGTACTCATCCATTTAAGAGTGAAAATGTCTAGTTTATTGTTCTTTATAGCTGAGTAGTATTCCCTTGTGTAGAAATACCACAACTTTTTTATCCATTCCTCAGTCGAGGGGCATTCAGGTTGTTTCCAAGATCTAGCTGTTATGAACTGGGCAGCTATGAACATAGGTGCACATATATCGCTGTGGTAGGATGTTTTTAGTTCTTTCAGGAAGGTACCCAGAAGGGGAATAGCTGGATCAAATGGGACCTCCAATCCTAGCTTTTTGAGGCATCTCCACACTGACTTCCTCAGTGGTTGCACCAGCCTGCATTCCGACCAACAGTGGAGATTTCTATTTGAATCAAGCAAAAGAACCTTCAACTGTGGGCTTTTGGGAGGTAATTAGGATGCAAAGAGGTGATGAGGGTGGGACCCATAGCAGCACTAGTGTTTTA